>MVGT01003438.1:213147-238625 GCA_002174775.1 Macleaya cordata
AAAAAAACTTGATCATTGTTGGTCGAGACCATTGATGGTCAATTTTTTCCCTATTATCTCTCTCTGGGTTGTGGTGGTGGCGACAAGGACAATGGTGGTGATGGGGTGGTGGGATGTATTTTTTGTGGGGTATAATTTTTTTTTAAAGAGGAGACCCTTAACAAATCCATAATAAAGATTGAATCCCTCTATTTGGGCTTAAAGCCCAAGAAAAACGAGCATCCCTTCAATCCATGTTGCATGCCCTAATATCAACCCATAAAAGTTTAAAATGGTTCCATTATTCAAAGCTTAAACCATTATTCTTTACACTGAAAATGCTTGATTAGCTTTCAGAGAAACCCTAAAATAAAAACTGTTACTATGAATAGAAAATGGGCGTTGGTACTAAGGTAAAAACGTGGTGAGTTAGATATTCAAATAGTGTAATCTCTCTGCAGTCTCTTTCTCCCCCTCTATTCTCTCTCTCTCTCTTAAAATAGAACACATGCATAGAGGCAGGATATATAACCCCCTTATATAGCCCAGACATGATCTCTCCATTCTGACCCTTATTTTTTAGTTTTTTAACTGTGTATGCGATGACACAAGCTAAATATTTCTTTTGAGCCGACTCACAAGGGCTTTTAATCTCTTCAATGCCCTCCTCTCTCCATCACCAACCTGCTTTTTAAACCACTGATCTAACGGTATAACGTAAGGGTCGTTACCCTTATAACAATTTTGAGGTTCAAACTTCAAACTAATATTTGGGTTAAACAAAAAAACGTTTATAACAATCTATATAATGAAAAATAACGGTTATTTTAACGAAAACAATAGAGAATTTAAAAAAAAGTTAAAGACATCAAATAACTTTTTATATTTTTTATTAGTCGTTATAATGATAGAAGACGATCACGCTGTTATAATGATGTAACGTAACAGCTTAAAATCGTTACTGTTACAAGGACCGTTTTTTAAACATTGCACGTGGTGTGCGTTATGCACATTCCATGGGTCCACATTTATCAGATATGTAAAAGATCTACTAAAGATTAAAGTATCCAAAGTGTGTTGTCAATGCTATTTGACCCTAATGACACATTGTCTGAATCCCATCAAAGCAAAATCAAATGACCAGAAAGTAGTCAAACAATTCATCATCCCCCACTAAAACAAACCTAAAAAAATTCACAAAAAAAAAAAATCCCAACCCTTCCAGTGCTTAAAAAAAAAAATGTAGATTTCAACTCCAACTTGTCTCAAATCTTTAATGATCAATTAATCTCACCTTCTTAATTAGTTTACTGAAGATTAAAGTACTTTCAGACAATCACTCTCTCTCTCTAAAGTGGGTCTGTGTCAGTTCTTTGAATGAGTGAGTTCTCTCTTCAGCTGTTGTTTTCCATTAATTGTCTTTAGTAACTCAGTAGAAACTGCTATCTTCTCTCTCTTTCTCCTGCATGTCAATCCCAAAATTTTGCAAATTTTGGAGCTTTTTCTCCAAGTAACAAAACTTTGGTTTCTTCCATTAAAACCCATTTTTGGATCTCCACTAATTTTTCTTCTCATTGCTTGTCACTTACTATATGTGGGTTTTCTCAAATCTTAGCTTTCTTTTTGTTCTTCCTTGAAGATTACCCTTCTTTTGTTTTTATTAGAATTCTTTATTTTCCTTCTTATTCTTTATTATTCTTCTTTTTTTTGGTAGTTCTTGGGTGAGGATTTCGAGATTTCTTCACTATATTTTCTTTTTTCCTTCTTTCTGGATGAGAATGGTAAATGCGCTTTTGGTAATGCTACTTTTCGTGGTCATCATAGCTTCTGCAGTTCATGGATCTGCAGGTAATGAGTTCAATTTTCAATTATTTGTTATGTTTATAAGTTACTTCAATTTGGGTTCTTTCATAATGTGATGTATTTTGTGTTGGTTAGCAGATTTTGTTTTTCTAGCTACAAATTGGGGATCTGGGTACTTGTTAATTACTCTTATATAAGCTATGATCTGTGTTAATGAACTGAGAATGTGCACTTGGAAATGGAAATGGAAATGTTGAATGATGTAGTATAATCTATCAGAAACAATTAATGGAGCTAAAATTGGTTATATATTCAGTTTCTTTTTCTTTTTTATTTTTGACTGACACTTTGTTCTTAATTGCCATTATCTTTTAGAGAGGAAATTTCAAGTTCAGGTTCTGTTTATAAATCTATTTCTGCTTTAAGTGACTCATCTGTACTCTGTAACTGCCATCAGAACTCTACTTCCTCTAATAGAGCTTTAATCTTATCAGACTAGAATTTGGGTTTTTCATAATCTTCCTTAATCTCAATATTGCCCAAAGATTGATTTCAATTACCCAAATGATGATTGCTTTATCCCATGATTTATCTGGAAAAAGTAGTTGATGGAATTCAGGTATCCCTTTCTTTCTTTGTCCCATTTTTTACTTCTAGACCCAGGAAATCCACAAGTCCAAGCATGATGCTGTCAATTAGGATAGTTTCCCTACTTTAATCTTTTATCAAGTTTATGTTTTTATGGTATTTTGCTATCATATTAAACAAGGTATCCTTCCAAGAAAAATCATTCTGTGATGATGGGAGGAGGTTGATAAGTGATATAGGATGAAGACTCTGTCAAATTTTCCATTCTGCTCTTCACAAAACCGTATCTACCATTTTTTTTTTTTTTTGAAACTGGGAAAAAATTTATAGAAAAGAGGATAGAATATACCAAAGAATGGCTAGTCCTATGCTCCAGCACAGTCAAAGCACATGAACTACCGTTTCCCACCGGAATACAAAGTCTTGAAAAAAGAAAATTTTCAAGATCCCCAGACCCTTACCCCAGAAATACAATAAGCTCTTCACCTTGAGGAAAATTACATGAAAAGGATAGATCTTTCTATTGAAGCTGGGTTCTAGTGTGTCCATGTTTATATAATATTTCAAATTTTTAACCCCCTTTTTTCTTGGAAAATGACACAATATGAATTTATTTTTAAGAAGTGTATGAAGGATAAATTAGTGTTATCATCTTTCTATAAATATGTACTAACAAAGGATGGGTCAAAGCACAAATGCGGAGTGCTCATGCTGCTAACTAGTACTCATATCATAAGCTCCTGGTTCTTGTATTCTGGTAGAATCACAAATTAGGATTAAGATGTTTTCTTTTCTGGATTTTTTTCCTTCTTTTTAGACAAGTAAAGGATGAAATGATCCCAAAGTTTAACCTTCTCAATGATGCTTTTTATGAACTAATATCTCAGGTAATATTGCTCTATTTCTATTTCTTTTGAGTTATAGTCAGAGAACCCTTCTTGTGTCTTCTCTGGCAGGGTACAATATATCTCCATCACCAGAAATTTCTTCTTTAGTTCCTCCTTTTGAAGAGAGAGCACTCGCCCCTGATTATCAGGGAAACTCACCGAGAACCAGCACACAAAGTCCAACACCTCTCTTGAGTGGTAACCTTTCTTACACCAGTACATCGCTATTTGATATCAGAATCCTTTGATAAAGCTTATGGGTTTTATTTAATTACATTTTATATTTTTCATCTTTGTTTGTGTGTGTGAATCCTGGCTTAAAAATCTAGGATTTGTACATTCTCCAATGGGGACCGCTCCTATGCCACAGAACAGCCAAGGGCCAGTTGTATCCATGCCGTTGAGTCCTCCACCGGTGTTGCCAACACATAATTCAGCACCTCCACCTCTGATCGTTCAAGGAATTTCACCATCCATGCCACCAACTTCTTCTTATAGTAGAGCACCAACTATTGAGCCTCCTATCACAGTGCCACTTTTTCCAGGTATAATATTATTTGCCCATGGTGCCGTCAATAATTGCCATATAAACAGGTTCAGTCATCTTCTTTTTCTTTTGTAAACTGGCACGAGGACATGCGTTGCACGTCAACTGTAATAAGAAAATCCTAAATTTAAGATCCTTAACTAAATATGGTAACTCACTGGAGATAATACAAGATTATAAATGTAGTTTCCATATGTCAACTGTGATAAGAAAAATTTCTTTGTTAATAATGAGAAATTTCTAGCTATTAAAGTTTAGTTAAAGAATAAGGAGTCAAAGATACCATTTTTGTTAGAGCTTGAACGGCTAAAAAGAGACAAAATGACCCCTATAATGTAATATGACTTTGGACAAGGAATGTATAGGGATAAGACTGATCTTTATCCGATTTCTGATGTGTTTTAAAAAGCTATAAAATTAAATTTTTATGTTACTTGTTAAATTACTAATATTCTTATTATATATATCCTGAGGTCCAAGGGATACTTTCTAACTGGTTTTAGGTTGATGCGTCCCAATTTTATTTTGCAGACCCTTCTGTTGTCACTCCGATATCAGCTCCTCCCCCCATCATCAGCAAGAAGAGCTATAGAACTCCAGTTATTGCTCCTTCAAAGGAAACATTTGAGCATTTATCACCAGTGAACCACTCCCCAAATAAAGGTATATGACATTCAGCTTATATTGGTAACTAAAAGATTAGTAAGTGAGTTTTTTATAATAAAAACTTTTGCTTATCCAAAAGACAGAAAAAGGAGAGAACATGACTATTTTTCTGCAGGTTCTTTCCCTGTAATATCTCCTGCATCACATGGAGCTTCTGGTAATGTACCTGCACCATTCAAGTCATCTCCCAGAATCCCTGAAAGTAAGCGGTCACAAATTCCTGCAGTGTCGCCTGTAATCTCATTACCTAACCACAATTATGCAAGTAAAAGGCCCAGAAGTCTTGCTCCTTCACCAGCTTATCTGTTTCCTCCTTCCCACAGCCGCGGTTCGAAATTTTAACCGAAAATTTCTCTTGATCAAATAAAAAGTGATATTAAATTTACATTCTCGATTAATTAGATGATTGAATTTTTTTCCTTTGTGTTTTTACTAATTTAATTTCTAATGAAGGCTTGGCCATCCCTCCTGCTGCTTCACAACCTCCAACTTTACTCCCAAAGAAGAGGAGACAAAGGCACCATGGTCTTCCACCCAAGAAGCAAGGTAAAAGTAGTCCAAAATTTCACATGTGCCCAGTGTTTCAGCTGTAAAATTGGAGTCAGATTTTGCTTCAACAAAGTCATGGGAGAGGAGGCAAGGAATCAATCACCTTCTACCATATGTCTGATTTAATGGCAATAAACAATTAAAGAGTCCACTTTATGCCATGTGGCAGAAGGTGAATGATTCCTCGCGTCCACTCACTCGACTTTGTTGCAGCAAAACTACTGCGTGCTTCCATATTTAACGCACTTATTACATTTCAGGTCCTTCTACCTCCCCTTTAACTCACTCTCCTTCAGAAGTGGGTTCACCTGCACCTTCACCATTATCAACAGTATCATCTGAACGAATGAAAAGTATGGAAAACTAATTTAATTTCTTTTTCTTTAATTTTTACTTGTTTGGTTGACCCATGGTAATGATTAGAAATTTATTATGATTTTGTTTTGTGTCTTCATCTTCTCCCTGACTTTCTATTTCAGGATCTTCCCGAATGAAGCCAAAGACTATGTTTCCACCACCTGTCCTAACACTACCACCTCCACCTCCTAATGAAGGTAACACCAAACTCTTAACAATTGTAATCTTTATTTGTGTCTGTTTTATTTTATCTCAATATTGAAAAATGACAGTTAAGTTTGATTCTACTTCTAGACTGTTTTTTTAATTGTTTTATTTTTTCCTATTTGTAGACTGTACATCAGTGTCATGCCTGGAGCCCTTAGTAAATACACCTCCAGGATCACTTTGTGGTTGCGTGTGGCCAATGCAAGTTGGTCTTCGTTTTAGTGTTGCTTTATATACCTTCTTCCCTTTAGTTACAGAGCTGGCCGATGAAATAGCAACCGGAGTTTTTATGAAACAAAGTCAAGTTCGTATTATGGGAGCAAATTCAGATGGTCAGCAATTGGAACTAACCGTTATTCTCATTGATCTGGTACCACTTGGAGAAAAATTCGACAATGCTACAGCATTTTTTGTCTATGAAAAGTTTTGGAATAAGCAGGTTTTCATAAAATCTTCTTCCTTTGGTGACTATGAAGTACTATATGTTCGCTATCCAGGTATACTTGCTGATCCTCCGTTTTCTTGATATTTTCCTTTGTTTTATGTTTTGGATTTTGGGCTTTTTAAGAACTCTTGCATCTCTTCAGGCCTTCCTCCCTCACCACCTTCAGCACCATCCACTATTACTACCATAGGAGAAGGGCTAAACTCTGTACATGGAAGTAATGCAAGGACGATGCATCCTCTCGCTGTTGATATAAGGATGAAAAAGAAAGGAGGACTTGGTAGTAGCATGATTGCTATCATAGTTTTATCGTCTTCCATTGCCATTGGATTATGTATTGGAGCTGCTTGGCTTTTGTTGCGGAAACATGGAAACCAGACTCGTCATACTTCACCAACTCCACAGACCTTAGAACTTCCATTTGCAAAGCCATCAGGTAAAATGTTTGCAAATTTGCAATCTCATATCATTGTGATTGTGGGGACTGTCTTCTTAGTTTGGTAATAATACAATTTTAAATTCAACAGGCGCTGCCAGCTCAATAGTTGTAGGAAGTGGGCTGAGTTCTACATCTGGTTCTAGCATTGCTACATATACAGGATCTGCTAAGACCTTCAGTGCAGATGAGATAAAAAGAGCTACAAATAACTTTGATGAATCAGAAATACTCGGAGAAGGTGGTTTTGGACTTGTTTACAGAGGTATTCTTGATGATGGGACGAATGTGGCTGTTAAGGTTCTTAAGAGAAATGATCAGCAGGGTGGCCGGGAATTCTTGGCCGAGGTTGAGATGCTTAGCCGTTTGCATCACAGGAACTTGGTCAAATTGATCGGTATATGCACAGAGTCCCATTCTCGATGCCTAGTCTATGAACTCATTCCAAATGGCAGCGTGGATTCCCATTTACATGGTAGTACTGGTTATAGAAATTTCATGTTCTTGGTTCTTTACTTCTTAGAGTGTCAGATATTCACAGGTTTTCATTAGTTAAATCATTTGGCAAGAAGATCTTTTGAATGTGTTTTCTTGTTTTATGAACTCAGCATTGGAGGAGGAAATTGTTCCACTTGATTGGAGTTCCCGAATCAAGATTGCACTTGGTGCAGCTCGTGGTCTAGCTTATTTGCATGAAGATTCGAGTCCCTGTGTTATTCATCGGGATTTCAAGTCCAGTAACATCTTGTTGGAACATGATTTTACTCCCAAGGTGTCTGACTTTGGCTTGGCTAGAACAGCTATCGACGATGGAAACAAGCACATCTCTACACACATTATGGGAACTTTTGGGTATGAATTGGTTCTTTTTTCTTTTTTAACCTTTAATTTTTCAGTTCATTCTTCATGATAGCCGAATCACTTGCATCCCCATACAAGTACTGACCATTCAAAACATGGTCTGTGTTTAGTATGGCTCACTTGTTACTTGGTAGTGAAGAAATATTTAAAAGCATTTTTGAATAAAGCTGTAAACGTAATAAAAAGAAAAATAACAAGAGAATACATATAATATGTGATTGAGGGTTCGGTTAGTTGGAAAACCAAGGTATTCCGAACAAATCAGTACATTCTGAAAGAATACATGAATAGCACTAAAGTATATGATACAAACCAAGACAAACCATAACAGTTTTGTTCTGGTAACTACTGAAACCCAAAATAAGCATTTGAGATTTTGAATCATGCTTTTAATAACGCTAGATGAACTTTTTTGTGTCAGGTATGTAGCTCCAGAGTACGCAATGACTGGTCATCTTCTTGTCAAGAGTGACGTTTACAGCTACGGTGTAGTGCTTCTCGAGCTCCTAACAGGAAGGAAACCCGTGGACATGTCACGGCCACAAGGTCAAGAGAATTTGGTAACTTGGGCTCGCCCACTCCTTGGTAGCAAGCAGGGGTTAGAAATGATTGTTGACCCATCTCTCGGGTCTGTTCCATTCGATAGCATTGCAAAGGTAGCAGCAATAGCGTCAATGTGTGTTCAACCAGAAGTTACTAACCGTCCTTTTATGGGAGAAGTTGTGCAGGCCTTAAAGCTAGTATGTAATGAATGTGATGAAACAAAAGTAGTATCTGGAAGTTGCAGCCAAGAGGACTTATCTCTTCTAGGAACAGATGCTAGAACCAGTACCGGTTCTGATCAGCTTCTAGAACCTTCACGAGCTGATTACCGGATCATTGATTATGATTCCAGTAATGAAATGACTAGGCCGTTATCGGTTTCAGAAGTGTTCAGTAATTCGCCGGGTTTCAGTAGGAATTCATCAGGTTCTTTTAGAAGACATTCTAGTTCGGGACCATTAAGAACCGGGAGGAGCAGACAATTTTGGGAGAGAGTAAGAGGGCTTTCAAGAGGCAGCATGAGTGAGCACAGATTTGCGTTCAGGTTATGGGCAGATTCACATTGACTTCGAGCATCGTCCAGAAAAGCAACGGTCGTTCTATTGCAGAAATCACTTCAATGAGTGTTTTACGACCAATACAGATCGATATGAGATGAAAGTACATACAAGTTCAAAAGGGTTCAGTGGTTATAACATCCACAGCTGGTTGCAGATGCTCAGAAATTGGAGAAATGTGTTGGTGGTGGCGGTGAAGGATATTAAAATGATCATTTTTTACGAGGTGAAGCTCTCGTTTCGATGCGATTCATGGCATAATTGTATTTACACTATTCTGATGAAATTTTGCTTCACATTATGAGAACAAAAAATTGTTAATAGGTGATGAATTCCTTTGTGTTTAGAGAAAAAGGGGAGGCTCATTCATGTAACTTATGTTTATAAAACAAAATCATATTGTACATGAAATCTTCTTCTCAGGAAGCGCATGCATTCTGGATATGTGTATTCATGTAAGTTGTTTTTGAGTAACCGAATACCTAATATTTGTGTTCATGACTCGGCTATATTTGAAAGTGTTTTAGATGAATTCAAACAACTGTTTGATTTTCAATTCATCGAATCATATGTCGTCGAATGGATTCAGATTTTTAATGGATTCAGATTTTTTTCCTTTTTGGGAAAGATGAACATGTTTTTATTATTGAGACCAGTGATTCAACAGTAAAAAGATTTGAATCTAGGTCAGTGCTATCAACGACGACAAACTTTACTAAAATTTTAGAAAGCTAATCAGATTAACAAGGGAAATTTCTGTGGGATAAAGAAATAAATTAGAAGATGATAATAAAAAAATTGAGTCTGCATTGAAACAATAGTTAGTATTTATGAATAATTTAATGGAATCAATCTTGTTCCATTTTTGTTTTGGTTTGCTAGTTATACATAATTAATATAATACCTGCTACTAATTGAAAAATAAGAATGATCAAATTCACGACATTGGGTCGGGTTGATTATAAGGTCGAATTAGGTTAATTATACACCAGCTCCTGCTCTCCCTAATCTCTCCCTTAATATTTTTACTCCCATGTATCTGCACATCATAAGAACCAAAAAAATTTAGCACCATTAATTGAACCATAAATAATAATAAATTTTTTTTTTAAGGAAAAAAAAAATTTTTCTCTGAAAATGAAATGCTAGGGGGCTGTTTGGTGTGTCAAAGTTTATGGCTTTGCTGACGATTCGAACCTCAACTGCCTTCATCTAAGTAGGGGTGTTAACGGGTTGGTTCTGGTTTAGTTATTAAACCGAAACTTATTAAATAAGCCGGTTCCTGTTCCAGTATTCAAATTAGTGGATTTAGAATTGAGACCAGGGCCTTAGCGTTCCAGTTCTGGTTCCAGACCCAATGAATGCCAAAATGCCTAGAATTGGAATTGGTTATAATACCAGCAGTCTGATTGTTTGTGATTCTGGTTCCTGTACTAAAATAATTAGAACAAGAATAAAAAGTTGGTTCCGATTCCTTTGGTTCCTAGGCTTAAATAAATACCCATTGACACCCCTACTAATCTAAGTTTTAGTTGAGTTTTGAGTTCATCAAAAAATTCAAACAAGGAACTATTATACCAAAACAATTAACCCTAGAATGCCACATTCAAAACGAAGTCTTAAAGAGTAATGTTAAAGGGACAACATTTGTTGCCCAAAAACTGTCCTAACTGATGTGGCAGCTAATTGCAACGTGAGCATGCGGTGATGCTACACTTACTGCAAAGTGTACTGCCAACTTTACTGCAAAGACTATTTAGGAGGGTATTTGCATCAATTTGGAAATGACGCAAATCACGAGGAGTGAGATTATTTGAGAACCGTGGGATGACTTTGCAGTGAGGTTTGCATTAGAAAAATGCAGTAAGTTTAGCATTTTTCTTGCATGTCACAAGTTTGTCAATAATCTTTTTCCATGTCAGTTGGGACATCATTTTGGTGGTATATTTCTATAGTGTCAGTATTTCATGTGTCATGTTCTTACCTGCCCATCATCATAACCGTCGCTTGAGGATTTGTTCCAGGTGACATGTTAAACGTAGAACCGTCGATGACACGTAGAGCATCAACACCAATAACTCTATAACTGGGGTCCACCACTTTACCCACGTGGCACCCACCATGATAATGCCAGATAGTTACAACCGTGTCCTTGCAAAATTGCTGCAACGATTTTACTGAGTTGGTGTGTTTAGGTATCAGGTTCACGTTAGCATTCACTGTCATGTTACGTATCATCTCCAACGTGTACATGTCATCGTTGGTCAACTCCTTGAAGTGTTTTGACCGTACGATCTTCTCCATCACACGGACGCCGTCAACGCATTTTCTAAGATCGTACGGATGACTGAAATAGTTGAATGTGACGGAAGGGTTGTCATCCACGTTGGTGTTGATCAAGCTGAGCTGGCCAGTTGATAGTGGACGCATGATCTTCTCTAGGATGAATCCACCTTTGAAATACTCGTGTGGTAGGTCCCGCTTTTTCGCCACGTAGGATTGAATTGCTTGTGGGGTCCTCTTTTTTGGAGGAATGGTGGATAGTTGCCCAATCTGATTTTAAAGTAGCAAAACAAAAACCCTTGTTAGCAATTAGGCATGGGGTTTGGATATTTCCACCCAACTCATTATTCTTACATTCTCTTTACACCCCTGTAGACGTTTAAGTGCCGATTTTTGCGAGGATGATCGCCTCATCATGCAAATCATTTTAAAAAAACTCACATAATTTTTTAACTTTTAACCACATCGAAAGATAATTGAAATTTTTAAAATTTCTACCCCGTCCTCAACCAAATTTTGATGAGTTTAGAAATTCTAAGACGATGTGATTTTGATAAAATTAGGGTTACTAGCTAGTACTAACCTCTGCTGACATGAGTCCATGATTGCACCGGATGCTATCCGAGGTCTGACCAAATCCGCTACTGGCTTCAATATACACACCCATTTTCGTAATTCCTACTGTTTGAATGAGTGACTGCTGGACCGGTTTCTTCGTCGGTATGAATATGGAGTTCATCGGGTTATCTACAATTCCTTTACCGACAAATTCATTATCGACAATCATCGTTATATTCATCCTTTTCAGGTCATTTTTGGGTCCAATGCCGCTAAGTAGTAGTAGTTGAGGGCTACCAATTGCACCGGATGATAATATCATCTCGCTCGCTCTATTCTTTGTAAGAAATACTCGATGTTTCTTCCCATTTTCGTCCTTGAATAAAACTCCTACAGCCTTTGGTCGCTTCCCTGTATTCATAACTCAAATTCAAATTTAAATTCAAATTTATTGTTAATCTTTAAATTAATTGATTATGGGTTAAAATTGAATTTAAACCAATAATTAATTACTTTAAAAATTACAAAACGAGGGTTAGCAAATGAAAATCGTTTTCAACAAACCAAAGTCATTTTCAATAATTGATTATGGGCCTAAAATTGAATTTAAACTTATAGTACCTGTTTTGTCAAATATGATATTTTGCACTGTTGCATAAATCAAGACACGAAGATTTTTAGGGTTCCCAGAAGCGAGTAAATCTGCGGCGGTGTTCCGACGACCTTTGTCGTCGAAGATAGTCCCTCCGACCTTCGTCCCATAAACATGATCGTAGGAGAACCCGTTAAACGGCGAAATCCCGATTTCTAATAGACCATCCCTTACGGCCTCTTGCCATGGTGCAAGTTTGGGCCAGTGAACAATTTGCTTCTCAATCCATGGATATGACTCGTTCACTAACTCACCATCCCACCCTGCTCTCTTTACATACCTGTATCAATCCATGACCAAAATTCTTTATTAATGATATTCAAAAAAAAAAAAAAATTCATTGCTAGCAAATTATACAAATTTGCTTTTATCTAAGAATTATAAAAAAGAGTCTAGATCATGTACATCGTTATTCTTATATTAGTTGTGGGGTCTACATGGTGAGAAACTAATAGCTATTTTTTGTAAGAATAATCTACAAGATGAGTAGAACATCCATACAAAAAATCATATCATTCTAAATTTTTTAACTCTATTAAAAATTGATCAGAAGTTCATTAAAAATTAACGGTGAACAATGAATGATAAAAAAAGAATCAAATTTTAGTGGGGCTAAGAGTTTTAGAATAGAGTGATTTCTGGTGCAGATGATGTACAAAGTGAAAAAAATATTCTCAAAAAATATTAGCCCTTAGATCAACCTTATGTACAAATAAGACTGTATGCCGTATATTTTATTGTATGGACTACATTATTTGAGTAAATGATATGGTAAAATTTAGTATGGGAATTTGTGATTTTATAGAAGAATATGTACATCAGATGTCATGTCATGTGTCAAGTGCATATATTATCCTTACTCTATCTTGGGATTTCAAACCATTGACATGATAACCAATTAGATAGTACCACATGGCACCTAGATCTATACCTGTGGTAGTTAAAACTTCAAGGAGCTAGGTTGGAAGTTGGAACCCACGAGACCATTTAATTTGGTAGCTAGCTTTAGCTACCAAAACTCTTAATATATGTACTGTTTGGTTACAGCAATAACTCCAACCGGATTAAAACTATCCCTATTTAAGTGTTAAGGGACATCCTGTGGTGGCCCAGTCATTGATTATTCCGTGATCTCACACTCCGTGATAGAGATCTGATATACTCTTTCGGGTCCACTGAATTCATATCTCAGCCTTAATAACATCAGTCAATTTAAACACCAAAAATAGCCTGATTGTTGTGTTCCAAGTATTTCTTAGATGGGTCAACAATAAAGCTTGGGGTGCCATTATAATATTCGAATCCGATGGCTAGAAATCACTTGATTTAGCACCCGAGTTCAGCACTGAGCAATTTTGGTGGGTCCTGGCCGAAATGGAATCAGGGTGCTAATTTATTTATTTTTCTTAATTTGATAACTGGGATGTCTAGGCCTCTTAAGCACCCAACTAATTTTAAAATAAGGCAATCCTTCATGCTATATTAACAAGTAAAGTCTTAGCGCGATCGCAGGTGCAAATTATGACCACTGCAAGCTTGGACTTTCTAGCTCAATGCTCACAAAAAAATAGAAACTACAAAATGCAGATGCCTTTTATCTAAACTGCCTAATCTCTGTCTAATAAGTAAAGAGAACCAGAACATAGATGGACCACTTATAAAAACACTAACAAATGAGTAGTGATATCCCCATCCTCATTTATACTGGGAGATATCCTACACTAGGAGATATCCTCATTTTTGTAGAATACATTTAGGGGCATCTTTCCAATAAACTAGGAGATGTTCCAACACTTTTATAATAAAATTATAATTTTACTAAATATTTTAAAGAATAAAAAAAATTTAAAAAGACCCTTCTTCTTCCACCACCACCCCACTACTGCCTTAACCTCCACCGCCTCAACCATCACAAATCCCGCCACCATCTCTCTCCTTAAAATAGTATCCAAAACCTACAACCACCACCACACGACTTGTTTTCTTTTTTCTTTTTTTTTTTTAATGCCCATATTTGAAATCTCTCCTTCTCGATCTTACTGTCATGCCCCCCAAAAAAAAAACTCCTAAAATTTTGGTCAAATTAATGTTTGACCAATAAAAAAAACTCATAGGACATCCCCAAGTGTGTGTGAGGATGGGGATATCACATACCTACACAAATTTAGCATTTATAGTCAGGAACCAGAACAAAGGTGGACCACTTAATTATAAGACAGAACAACAAATTTAGCGTTTATTGTTTTGAATATTATTGACAAGGAGTTGTCAGCAACATATTTAAGTGTCACCTACATTGCAAAATTGATAAAGTCTTATTGTCAAGAAAATGGATTCAAGAATTGTCAAGCTCTAAATTAGGTCTAAATTATAATACCAGTTTAAGGAGTTGTTTGAACTTTGGATTAACATAATTTTGCTTAATAAGGTTAGTAAGACACAAAATTGGGTCTAAATAATGTTTAACCAATTTAATAATCTCTTTCACCAACCAAAAAAATTAAATTAAAGTTTTTACTTGAGGTTTTATTTCATTTATTTGTAAGATAACTTCCACCTCAAAATCCAGTTTTATTAGTCCATTTTTAGATGTTATGTACAATTGGTGATGAGGAGCCCAACCCTTTTTTTTTTGTTGAAAAAGCAAAATGCCAGCTGCTATTTCTCTGATTGGGTCATCCCCAAACATAAAGAACATAAGAAAATGGGTTTTCGTTGTGCAAGTATTATTGTTGGGATGATTAATTAAAGGGGAGGATATATAGCCAACTTAAAAACTCCTCCCTTGTGGAGCCTACATATAATGCATTTAGTGGTTAGTTTTTGGAGCATATGATCTACATGGTGAGGAGAACATTTTTTTCAAAAAAAATTAGCTCCTAAATGCATTGTATGTAAGCCCCACAAAGAGTTATATAGGCTGTATAACCAACCTCTTAATTAAAACAGAATAAACCCTAAAATTTGTCTTGACAAAATAAGATGTATATAACATGTACTTTACCATCTTATGACTTATTATGTCATCCATTCAATGCATCAAATTTAAAGCATGCCCTTTTCTAAAAATGTAGGATAATTTTAGTTGCATCCAATCACTATAAATACCAAACCCCAGTCGCATTTAGGGTTTCTACTCAAAATTTCTCTTTCTTTTCTTTTTCTTTAATCCTCTCTACTCTTACATATGTTAAAGTTTATTCTTCCTTTCAATTTCGTTTTTTTGTTTTTTGGGTGTAATAGGGTTTTTGCTGTCATATAAATTAAGTTTGTTCTAGAAATCTAATACACACACCAAAAAAAAAAAAAAAAAAGGAAATTGAAAATTGAGTCTAACATAAAATGTGGTTATATATATACTAGGGAACAAAAACATACCTTGGGCTTGCCCTGGTATAGAAGCCAGCATTGATACAAGTGCCCCCACCTAAAACCCTAGCCCTTGAATTATAAACCCCATCTGTTGATATAAAAGCTTGGCATGCAGAATTTGGTGAAGTGTCTGCCAGAGAGAGATGGAAGTTTTGCATATATGAGACATTTGGGTTTGTGAAAGGAGCACCTCCTCTCTCTAATAAAAGAACACTGAAATTTTGAGAGAGAGTTGCAGCCAAGGGACACCCAGCTGTTCCACCTCCTACGATTATGTAATCATAGGCTTTATCTCCACCGTTGGATGGTGACGACGACGGGGATGAAGATGATGATGATGATGATGATGATGATGATGATGATGATGAGAAAGAGCTGGCCTTTTTTATAAAAGGGTACTTGTAGTCAGAGTGAGCATCCTCATTTCCTGCATTGTGAATGTACAGGATCATTAGTGACATAAATATGGTTTTAAATTTCTTAATTACTATGTCTTGGTAGAAGATATTATTCTAGAATCTAGATAGAAACTTATATAGATTTACTTGGAACTTTATATGGAAAACCATTTTGTTTTAGCAAAGAAAATTAATGAATTCTATATCAGAAGATCTAGTTCAAATTATTAATGTAGGAAAAAATGAAAAAGTAACAACAAAAATAGAAATAGTGGACCTTTTTTTTTATCGATTTAAAAGAATTTTTTTCCTTTCTTTTTTCTAACAATTAAAACCTTTAGATTAGAAGGACAAAAAATTAGGGCACTTTAGATTTAATTGTGATCTTTCTCCAAAAAACTTCTTCTTTTTGTTTTTGTTTTTGTTTTTGTTAATTTGTGGGTGGGTGTGGAGTAGTGGTAAAAAAAATTATCCCCTAATTCTTTCTTCTGTAACTTATTATATCTGCAGTGGGAAAATTTGAGAGACAAATTAATTTAGCAAGAAAACAAATTAAGAATGAAAACCCACTTCATATTATCCCATAAAAAAAAATTGAGAGACAAATTAAAAATTGAAATAATTAAAGATGATGATGATGCAGTGGAAGAAAAAGAGGAAGAAGAAATAGAGCTCTTGAATCCTTGTTTAATATGACAAAAGAAGACTAAAACCATGGCAAAACCCATGAGAGAGAGAGAGAGAGAGAGTTGTAGAGAGAGAAAGAGACCTTGAGATCGAGATAGAATGTTGAAACATAGGAGGAGTGCAAAGAAGATAGAGAGCTTTACTGCTGCAACCCTCACAAGGGCCATTGATGAAAGGCTTAACAGAACAAATCAGATCAGAAAGAGAGTCCCAAGAGAAGCTCCTCTCTCTTCTCTCTCTTCACTCTCTTATTTTGATGTGTCCCTCACTGGTTGGTCTTGTTGAAATATATATGTATATACACACATATATGTACATGTGTAAGTAGTATTTTGTGGTGATGAAGAGGGAGGAGGACATGAACTTGAATACATACTCTCTCTCTCTCTCTCTCTCTCTCTCTGTCTCTCTCTCTCTCTCGTATTTAAGAAACAGGGACACAACAACTGGGAAGTCATTAATGGCAGACATGAATGCAAGCAGTTGGAGTAGGAAACGGTGCTCGTCCGATTTACTTTTCTAGTTCCTCCTTGAATCTTGATGATCGAATCATCATTTCATCTCTCTCTAAGTCCAGCTTGTCACACCAGTTTACATTTATGAAAAATTTGGTATTTATAGTTATAAAACCATAGCTGGTGCAACACACAGTCACACAGCTTCTACTCTACTTTTATATCACTCTAATTAATAAAAGAAAATCAATTCTAGCTGCTTCCCAATAGCTTTCAATTGTGAAAAGGACGAGAGATATAGACCCCGCAACGGGCTCCAATGCAATGTAGATGTGGTAAAAAATGGATGTCACGTAGGAAAAATGTACTTTTCTCCAAAAAAAACTCCTCAAATGCTACAGTGA
This sequence comes from Macleaya cordata, assembly GCA_002174775.1. Classification (NCBI taxonomy): domain Eukaryota; kingdom Viridiplantae; phylum Streptophyta; class Magnoliopsida; order Ranunculales; family Papaveraceae; genus Macleaya; species Macleaya cordata. Next base: position 230,382 of record MVGT01003438.1, read on the forward strand.
AGGTAAACTTTGAAGCTGAGTTGACTTTATAATGGAAAGACATTTGTAGAATGAGTAGACATTGACGTAAAAAACGAAGACATTGTGAAGTTGAATATGTAGAATTAGACAATGTGCTTCACAATGTTCTCGTTTTCCACGCCAATGTCTTCCCATTACACCAATGCCTTTTTATTCTATTGTCAACTCAGCTTCAAAGTTCATCTTTACATTAGCATTTAAAGAGTTTTTTTTTTAGGAAAAAATTACGTGGCATTCATTTTTAACCACATCCACATTGCATTGGAGATGCTCTAAGGATGTGGGCATCCAACTCAAAACCAGTTGTCTATGAGTGGAGTGGCCTAGGATCATTATATATTGGGTTGCAAGGCATTCATTTTCCATGTAAGACTATACTCAACAGGGTAGAACCTGCTGAACGGTTAGGATTGTGTAGGCCGGGTCAGATCTGAGAGAAGGCAGTCGCCTAAGGCACAAATTTCTAAATAACTTATATTTTCTCTATTTTTTTGGTGGTTTCTCATTGCCATGAAAGTATATGGAATGATTGTTGACGATGGTGTTGATCTGGATACTTAACTGTTGCTGATCTTTTTTTTATCGTAATTTAAATAAATAAAAGAAGTTGGGTAGTTAATTTGTTTTCAATATCCTCTATATTATAAAACAAAGCGGTTTACAACTTGAAAGATAAATCTTGACCGTTCACGACAATTGTTGTGCCGAAGGCATGGGTTAAAGCTAGTTAATATATATAGGGGACCGTTTTCAAGAGTTCACCTCAGACCCCCCAACCTTAAGATTGTGCGAGCTTAACTCTGACTTATTTATGAAATGGGTTAATTTTTTCAACCCTAATTATTTCTTAGTTGGTCTTATATGTGACTTCAATTGTATTAAATTTATAAAAATATTCTATTTGAATCTTATTTTTTAATTGAAAAATTAAATTAACGTATTTATTAATATTTTTTATGAGATTATGGTTAGATTTTTAAAGATGAGTTTTTGTAAAGGAAAAAAAACATAAGAAACAAAAGTTTGGCGAGTCACCTGAAGGTTAATTTTGTAGGTTAACCCTAAATTTGGTGGGTCCAAAAGTTAAACCCTAACCCTATACATTTAACTGGTGGATCTATTCTCTTCCATCAAATATCGGACAATGGACGGTTGATTTTTCAATTAACTTTTGATGGAGTTAAAAGTTTTAGAATGAGCTGATTTTTTGTAAGAATGATCTATAGGGTGAAGAGTATACCTGACAAACTAACTCGTGACCCTGCCAACCCTACCCTAACTCTACCCGTTAGGAAACAATTAAGTTAAGGCTAGGATTGAGCAATCCTGACCCGTTACTCAAGAATCTTGTTAAGGTTAGGGTTGACCCTAACTCGTTTCCTTGTTTTATATAAAAAAAATTTAGGCTATAGTCGGAGTTAGGGTTTGAAAAACTAATCCGTTTAATAAACAAGTCAGAGTTAGAGTTGACCAATTTTGATCTGTCCACCTACTTAGGGTCGACCCTAACCTTAACCCATTGCTGAGTTAAAGAGAACATTTGCACTAAATATCACCCATTAGATTATTTCCATTTGTGTTGTAGCAAAATCAGCAAGGGACAAAAAATTTGGGGACATATGACATGATCTCTTGATGGAAAATTACAGAAACGTCACAGAACTGAAATAGTCACTTTAACCTCGTAGTCATCCTTAATCAAGTTTGTTTGGTAATATCTAAACAGAAAAAGACTTGAAATAAGTGTTTAAATGGATTTCATAATCTTCTCAAACTTTGTTTTGTCCTTTGGTATTTGATACCTTTGAATCGTTTGATGTTATATTTAACGGAGAATTACTAAAACACCCAAAATTTAGAAATACCTCTCTAAAAACTCCATTAACTTTTCAAAATAGCTAAAACCCCCAAAATTCTCAAAATTTGATGTATATACGTATTTGCCCTTATTAGATAAGGAAGAAACTAATTTTGACCAACTCCTAAATTTGGTAATAGGATATATTGAAGCATTTAATTTAGATAAGATTTAAATCTTTCTTAAAAATATTCTTTCAATTAGATCATACTTAAATAAACTTAAGTTTTCTCCCTAATTAAGATTTTCAAATTCTGCTTATTATAGTCATAACCTTTGTTTACAACACTTTTATGAAGTCATTTGCTTACTTTTATGGCTCGTTTTTTGCCAATACAAAATTCTAGAATTAATTAACAAAAAATATAGTTAGTACAAAATGACTTAAACGTGCAAAATGTTTTCAGCATATGCACAAAAATGAAACAAACAAGTCTAAACAATTTTTGCACAACCAAAAATGAAATAACAGAATTTTTATTTCTGTAATATAAAATGCAAAAATTATAATGCATAAGCAAAAATTAATTTGTCAATGAAAAATTTTAAAAATTAAAGAAACATAGAGTCAATGCAAAACGATTGACACGTGCAAAAATTTTGCAATGTTCAAACGAAGTGTAAACAATAAGGCTTCGATTTAAAGATGAAAGTGGTTAAAGCGCATCTACCTTTAAAAGTCCTCATTATTTCATGTTCAAATAGGCAAAAATTATTTTTGCACAACAAAAAAAATTAACCAACGAATTTTTAAGTCAATCAATACAAATTGTAAAAATTGTAATGCATAAAAAAATCAATTTGATCTAGAAAAAATATATTTTGTAGGAGAAAAAAAAACTCAAACACAAATATGATTCGTAACAAAAAAAAAGAGAATGGTCTTTTTATTCATAAAGCACTAGTGGAACTATTGTTTTATTAACAAAAAAAAGTGAAATCAAAATATTTTTCTCTTTTGTCTTTTACGTTAGAAAATAAGAATAAATATAGTAGTTTATAGAATAAAAAATCTTTAAAATATTAAGGAGATAAAAATAGTTTTAAACAAAATAGTAAACTAATTAATTCAAAATTATCAATTAAGCACCAATTAAGGAATATAATCTTATTAAGATAATATTCTCTAATTAAAAAAGGGTAAACACGGAATTAAAAAAAGAATTATTGACTAGTGGGAAATTGAAATTTTATCCCTTAAAAAGTATAAAATGGTAAAATAAAAAAAATAAGGAAATTTTGGCTATTATGAAATGTTTGTGGGTTTTTTAGTATTTGGCAATCAAAAATGGAGTTTTTGAACAAAATTATGTATATTTAAATTATCTAAAACAATTAGTAAGCTATTTAATCAAGATTTAGATAGTTGCACTATCCAACAAAGTTTGTAATTAAATAGCAAGTGCATACATATAATTTCATGTACGTTATTGAAAAATAATATTTTGTAGGTTAGCGTTTATGATGTGTGCATACCGCATAAGGTTAGCAAGCTTAATTCCAAACTTTAGCCACGTCCCATTCCATTCATTCTTTTTCACTGGTCCCACCAATTCCTAATTTCTCCTTTTCCTGGGTCCCACTACTTAACTTTCAACATGTCAATTAACTCTGTCCTAGTCCTGAGCCTTTTTTAATTAATAGACCTTGAACTTTATCAACTCTCTTTCTCTTTCTCTCTCTATATCGATCTATTGTTAATTAGATCCCAGGGTCTATAACTCTAAAATCATGTTGGTCAGCTAAAAGACCAATGTTTAAAAAGGGCTGTTATAACGATGTAATGCTTTTAATTCGACATTTGTGTTAAATTAACTAAACTTCCATAATAATAAAAAATAACGCCTATTATAACAAAAAATAATAATTTTAAATTTTTTTTAAAAGAAGTTAAATGTGTGAAAAAAAAAATTTATGTTATTTTTTATTTTTTTAAATAAAATAACGATTGTTATAACCATTATAACTATAAAAAAAATGACCATAACAATATAACGACATTATAGTGAAATAACTTAACGGAGCGTTATCATTAAAACGACTGTTATAACAGACCATTTTTTAAACATAGTAAAAGACAAAAAGCAACATTGTAGAGATTGAATAACGGAAAGCAACATTGTAGAGATTGAATAACGGTCGAACCGAAGCTCACTTCTTTTCACTCGTTCAACTCAGAGAGAGAAAGAGAGAGCTTGGCCTTAGAAAATTGGGGAAGGACAAGTGCGATGGGGGATCCTCAGAATTTGAGGATCCAAACATGTGGATTCATTAACGGGAGAGAAAGTAGAGAGATTACTAGATAAGAGTAGAGAGAGGTTTTGAAACTTCTAAATTTTAGGGCTTACTAACTGATGTATCTTGCTGCCACATCAGAATTTCTCCTAAAATCTCCGTAAAAAATCTCCCTCTAGTATTACTTAAGTTTTATGTTGTCTGCATTAGGAGTCTTTCCTCTTTAAAATTGGAGGTTTGAGGTTTCTATTGGACTTGCCTTTAGTTGTTCAAATGCCGCAAATAGTGATTCTTTTTTCTTCCCAAGAAAAAAAGAAAAACTACCCAAAATTCTTCCCAATTTTCACAAGGAGTCCTGCAATTAATATACGCATCCACCCTTGATGACTCCATTGTGATTTGCGCGCCGTGGAGGGGGTGAGGACACCCGGGGTGGTTATATCCAACACCTACAAGTATATGATCGCGCGTACTTACACCTCTTGTGGCTTGTAGTCTTGTACAGATGTTAATTAATTGAAATGAAATGGCTGTCTGGTTGTCTATTGGAACAACATTGTGTCCCTTCTAGCTAAATGACGGTTCTACCCCTACATTAGAGTCATTCTTTTCAATCAATGCATCGGTAGAAAGGTCATTTAAAAATAGTCCATTTAATTCTAACATTCCTAGCTACAACATTAATTCATTGTAAGGCTTTCAAGCCATTAAAAACAACTATTTTGACCTACCACATACAGCAATTCATGTGATTCTAAACATGACCTTAGAGTACTATCCACTCTTTGTCCATTATTTATTGTCAATATAGGCTAGGTTTAGTCAAAGGGATGACAAATCAAAATGGTTAAAAGGGTTAGATTATGTTATGAATCTTTGGGTAGAACTCGCATTTTAAGCATTTTGAAATCCAAATTATAAGGGAAGGATGTCAAGAGTGACTATAATACCAAATTTATGAATATTCGGGTAGAATTGATTTTTGAAAATTGATTTACAAGGGAAGAGTTTCTAATATATCCACAGTCAATTCCATACTTAATTGACGTGTGATTTTATTAAATTGACAAATTTTACTATGAGCACACATTTTGGGAAAAAAAGTACTTCGTGCCGCCTAGCTTGTACTAGGCAATTAATAGTTGATTAGACTGCACTGCTAAACTCAGTTTTAAATAGAATGCTGCTTGTTGGTTGACCCAGTTACAAAACAAATGCCAGATGTTTATGTGGCATAGTAGGTCCTAATGCCACATAAGTTGAAAACTCCCTCATAACACTTTTGGGAGGAGAAAAGTGGTGGATCTCATCCTGCCACATAAGCATCTGGCACCGATTTTGTAAACAATAAAGCTTTTTGGCCCACCCATATTACAAAATAAATGTCAGATACTTATGTGGTAGGGTGGGACCCACCACTTTTCCCCTCCTGAAAGTGTTATGAGGGAGTTTTCAACTTATGTGGTAGTGGGACCCACCATGCCACATAAGCATCAATTAGAAGGAAAACTTAAAAAACTGCTCCTAAAGTTGTACTCAAACCTAGGTCAATAATTGAACCTATGTGTCATGTACATAGATCAATTTTGTTTTTAACTCAGACTGATGAGCCTGTATAGAGTGTGCAACATTGTGGTGGGTCCCACCCTGTCACATAAAGGTCTGGCACCCCTTTTATAAATCGACCGGTCCAAATATTTTTTTTTGTTTTTTTTATTTTGAATTGGACTTAAATTAAAGATGAATCCCTTTTGTGAGATTCGATACCAAGACCTACACTTTGGATAACCATGTTTCCAACCACTCTAACAAGTGGTCTTCCACGATCGGTCCAAATATCATTTATGTATATAAATACGAAAAGTTTTCCGTATAATAAATCAAATTTTTTGATACAACGATTCAATTAAAAGGTGAGAAAAGTTTTTTTTTTTTTGAATTGGACTTAAATTAAAGATGAATCCCCTTTGCGGGATTCGATACCAAGACCTACACTTTGGACAACCATGTTTCCAACCACTCTAACAAGTGGTCTTCCACAAAAGGTGAGAAAAGTCGTCATGCATCTCTTGGACTGTAATAAGTACATGAGTAGTTAAAAAATTAAAATGGTAGTTGATACTTAAAAATTCATATTAAAATTAAAAATCTTTTACAGGTGTCTTCACGAGAACGTTTTTAATGTTGTAACTTAGGTCTCATTATTTGTGATTATTTGCTGTATAAAAATACTAATTAGGTCATAATTCATAAATAGATTGGTCCCTAACTTGGTTGGTTGTTGTTCAGCAAAATTAAATAAAAAACAAATGGAAAAAAAAAAGAGCAATGAATAGTACTGAATGAAAGGTGGATGTATGGATTTCAAAATTCTTCATGAATCGCATTTTTTTCGTTAACTTGCATATCTATTTTGAATTGCTGCTGCAGATTGTTGTACAACTTACTGTATGTGTAGTCTTGATAAAATTAATACAAAGTAATTTATGTGGTGGATAGAGTGAGCCCTAGAAGGACATGATCCTTGTTGGTAACTCCTACGAAGGAAATTGTCTTATGTTGGATACTAGGTATATCCTTGTGCGGTCAATACTATACCTCCTTCCTTTATTATATAGATATAAGTCGAAGCAAAATGACTGCGCGCCTATTTTTATTTCATTTTGGAAGAACTTATAGATCGAATGCAAAATCAAGAGTGTATGCTAGTGATTTGGAAGACCAAAAATCATGATCGAGGATCACTACGAATCACAGGAATTCCTGCAATTCACCCATTTACGACTGCTTTTGAATTCGGTTAAACTTTCCGCGCAATTGCCAAATTTATATAAACTTATATTTTCCTAGTTAAGAAGGCATTTTTTTTTTTATATATATATTTAAAAAAAAAGCATCTTTATTGAAGTTTTCTTGAGTAGGTGGAGAGTACTAACTTTAGATCGGTTCCGAGTAGCTGAGAGAACTTTGGCTAGCTAGCAAAAGCTAAAGTGTAGGCTGAAAACTACAGCCTTGAATTCACAAGTTGCAATATATTGTATATAGTTTTATGTTCCCAACCCTCCAATCACTCCATGTGACTTTATATAGGATCCTGTCCAAAGTTTTCATCTTCATATAAGTGGAACTTTCTAATAAACAATACTTTTCGTATATAATTATTTCTACTATGATTTTTTTTTTTGTAAAACAAATCCTTCTTTTTGAAAAGCATATCAACTGTAATTAATAGTAAGAGTTTTGAGGTTGAGTTACCTTCATAAATTTCATGAAATTACTTAAACTTTCATAAAATTCAGCACTTAATCTTGTTTTATCAAACTTCATAAAATTCATATATTTATGATCCTAAACTTCATAAAATTCAGAACTTATCTTTTCCGTTAAGGTTTGAAAGCTTAGAAAACAAAGTTATTTTCTTAGGTATTGGAAGGTATCTATGAAGCACCGATTCAGATACGGGGATTTGGATACGGGGATACGAGTGCGGAGATTCGTAAATTTTCAAAATTCTAGGATACGGGTGTGGCGGGATACGTTTGTAAATAAAAACTATATTTTATATATTTATGGTGCTAATTCAATATTATAAAGAAAATTTCAAGTAAAAACGAAACATTTATAAAAAGAAACATTCATATTAAGATTTACAAAGTAAAAACCATTGTGAATCACTACTTAAGAACTACTAACATATTAAATTAAATAAAGACTAAAAAAATAAAATATTCCCTATTTCTCTTTAACTTCCTCCAGTTGCATCCTCAACATTTGTTTCATTTTCAACAAAAAGGACTGCCTCCAGATCTGGTTCATCAAGTAAGAGATTTGCAATCTCAAGTTCTCCTGCACCATCAAATGGATCAAAAGCATCTCCACCAACATCCCACATTCTGCTTTCTCCTTTTGTATAAATTCCGCTTTTCCTTGAAAGGAGACGAAGATTAGTGTGCACAAACACTAAATCTTCAGCACGTTGTGGTTGAATCTTGTTCCTCTTCATTGAATGGATGAAGGAGTATGTGCTCCAATTCCTTTCAGAACAAGAAGAAGAACATGGTTGTCCAAGAAGCTTTAAAGCTAAGGTTTGTAGCATAGGAGCAGAAGCGCCATAAACTAGCCACCAAGCC
>MVGT01003438.1:253163-265223 GCA_002174775.1 Macleaya cordata
TTTTCTTTCAACGTCCAATGGTGTATGCCACAGACTGTGCAACAACTGATGCACATATGGCCATCGGTGAAACTGCCAGCAAGGGGAAAGAAACTGTGGCTGGCAGTTCCACACGCGGTGATATGGACCCTATGGAAGACACGAAACAACGCTATCTTTAAAGAAGAAGAAGTGGTCTTCGAGAAGATTATTTTGTTATTGAAGGGGTTTATTTTTTCTTGGAGCCGTGGCTTAGATTGGGCGAATCATTTTAGATTTGAGGATTTTGTCTTCAAATGGGATGCTTTGTTAGAATCTTTGTAAAGTTTCGTTCCTTCCTTTGATGGAATAGCGCTTGTGTAATCTTTTCTCAATAAATGAATTCTTTGCTTCTTCTCAAAAAGACTATTAAGCGTAGCAGAATACCCAACTCAAGGAAGAAATACCGCAACTAAAAAGCTGTGAAAGAGATGGCATTGACGTGACAAATAAGAACTCTACTCACCTGCCTACCATTGTACCACGAAAAATAAAATATTACAAGAAGAATGCCAATATGTGCCTGTTCATTGCTTGTCGGAAAAAAAAAACGTATCTTTTCATTGTTGACTTCCAGAACCAGCTTACCCTTATTTCCTTGGGATGTGAAGCATACAGAACAACTCCATTTCAACAAAGAATTGGAAAGTTCACACTAAACTATTTAAGATGAATAACGAGTTAAATCAAGCAAAGAAACGATGAGAAATTCTGGAACAAGGAAAGTAGTAATGTACGTTTAGCGGTTTAGGCAGGATAACTCTTTAAGGGCATAGAAAATGCAATCATCAAATAAACCTTGGGATAAGGCATAGATGATGATCAAGGAAAATAAAGGGATGGCAAGTTCTTCCGAAATGAAATCATTTCTTGAGCAAAAGTTAACTTAAAGAGAAAAAGCATTTGGCAAACCAAAAAGATTCTTCAATAATAAAAAAAAGTAACAACAAAAAGGATCGGCGAATCAGAAAATAATCTGATTCAGTGGAGCATCACAAAACCAGGGCTTTTGAAAGAATTAACAAACCTCCTTCTCATGTTCCTTCGTTTGAATGGCCCATTGCTGAAGGCCCAGTCAACTAGGATGGTCTGCGTGAGAAGCTCCACGCCGTTCATTGTAGCTATTGCAGCCTGAGCTTCCTCAAATCTCTCGTATTCAATCAGTGCATACCCCTGAAAAGTAACAAAATGTTTGAGCGTGGAAATTAACAGAAGAATCACATACTGAAATCAGCAAAAAGAACTATGCCAAGCTGCTCATTAGCTTGCTACATCATCAATACTATAAAACAAAGAGGCTACGAACAGATTTATAAGGAGTAGGACCCTCCTTCCATACTTCCAAAACAATTAGAAATTCTTAAGATCAATCTTTATCTAAGATAATATATACTATCGACAGTTGAACCACGAGAATTTTGTTGAAAGCCAACAAAATCATGTCTGAGTTAAGTCATGCCAACAAAGTCACTTTTTTTATTTCAGCGTAAACTTTTATTCTGGTTCATCTTCTGTTGCTCATATAATCAAAGGCACAAAGATGCTGAAATCTTTATATAGTTCAGAAATGTCACATAGTCAACATTTCAAACAGTTACTCTAGAATCTACTTCTGATCTTCACCTCGCATCACATTCAACCTTAATTGAAACATTCTAACTTAGGTGCCAATCTATGTAGTTGGGATCGGGTTGACTCGCCGAGTTACTCGCGAGTAACTCGTGTCTCGGAGGTAGAGCGAGCCGAGCCTACTCCAATCCACCGAGTCGGGTTACAGCCGAGCCACTCGGCGAGTCTCGACCGAGTCAGGCGAGTTTTGCCAAATGTTGTGAATCGGCGAGTTGACTCGTCACCAACTCGGGATTTTTAAATTTAAAAAAAAGAAAGTTTAAAACCTTTGATCAGCCCTAATTAGGCCCCTTCATCATCCGAAACATGAAGGAGAAAGAGGAGAAAGAGAAGGAGAAAGGGAAGCTCGACACAGCCCCCTCATCAGCCCTTCCAGGTACGATTTTTACTTTCTTCTTCTTCTTCTCCATGATTTTTTTTTTCTTTTTCTGCTGCTTCTTTCTTCTTCTCATCCTAAGGCAGCCTTTTCCTCTTCTTTTTTCTTCTTTCAGCTAACGGTGAGCTGCAGCAGATGCTTGATCTGCGTTGAGAAAAGCTCGATTAGATACTTGATCTGCTATAACCTGTCCAGATCTGCTCGATAGCCTGTCCAGATCTGCTCGATCAGCTTGATCTACTCCAATATATGAAGATCTGATTCGTTCTTCCCCAAAGACCAAGACACAATTTTCCCAATCTGAATATAGTATAATATGCTGCAAAAAATTAGTTTATTATGCTGAAAATGCCTAAAATTGAGAGGTTGGTCATTATGGGGGAGGGGGATATGTGTAGTTGAGTGGCCCGAGTCATGGCCGAGTGGATCGGCCCTGACTCGGCTGACTCGTGGATCGGCCCCTTGCCGAGTCACTTCCAAACCCGATCCCAACTACTTAGGTGCCAATCCTACTTCATCTCATGCTCCAGAATCTCACTACCACTCTCACTCGTAAAATTGGTTCTTAACTGCCACTCCCCCACTACCACTCCCGACTCCCCTACAGAACCAGCTCCAACTTTGTGAACCTAAAGGTTCGACGTGATATGCTTCCAGTTGAGTTTGAAGGCGTAGGTGTTGGTTTTTCCATCTTCATAAACAATGAGATCATAAAAGTTGGTCTACTGATAAACCATGGCTAACTTTATAGGAAGTACATCAACATAAAAGACCCAAAAATTACCAGTATTAAAAATTTAAAATTGAGAAGATAATTTACGCATGACACATTGCATGAATGAGATTTTTTTCAGCTTTGAGCTAGAGTCTGTCATCCAATTCCTAGAATGCAACTTTCTTGCTATTCTCAACATTAATGTTTTCATTATACATCTTCCCCACAAAGCAACTCACGCACACAAGAATTTCTGGAGCTAGTGTTCCTCTTTGCCTTTTTAACTGTCAAAAACCAAAAGAGCACCATACTCTTCCTCTCGACTCAGCCACACTCAGATCTTCTGTGCCCACCTTTCTATCCTTTTCTGTTATCTAATCCAAAAGTTTGCTCGTGAGATATGGTATGGCTCTCCAGAAGAGAAATTTCATGGGGACTTGAACCTGAGATGTCATTATGAATGGAAAATGAATAGCATTGCTGAGTTGCTAGTGAAATGAACACTAAGGTGGTTTCAGTCGCCAGGGATGATAAGAAATAACTAATTTGCACATCCACTGTAGTGCCACGACTAGGAATCGATTAATTAAACCTCCAAACAATCTTATCAACTTAAAATCAACTTATAGTTTCTCATCAGGGTGAGCTACTAGAGCTCAAATCTAAGAAGCATATTCAGAAACACAACTCTCGTAAAACAGGTTCTAATAATCTCCTCCAACATTACTAAGAAAAGGAAATACCTATGCTGCTGACTCTAACACCAGGAACATGTGGAAGCAGATAAAGCTACAAATGTTCAAAATTTAAGCAATCTGGATGATAACATACATCATATTTTCACATTTCACAAGCTCATTCCAGAAGCCAAGTAGAGATATTTAGTCATTGGACAATCATCAAAATGAAATGACCCTTAACTGATAGAAAAGCATATTTTGGTAATTATTCAACAGATTAAACAACTAAAATTAATAGGTTCAGAATATACTAGAACGCCGAACTCCTTGGTGTTATTTGAATATCAACTCCCTTCAGTCTTTTGAGGCAAGTAATGGTCTCAATCCAATGATACATCAATACATGCTGTTTAGGTCAAGATGAGGTACTAGGTAGCATATGACTGACAGAAAAGAAAGTTACTTGCTTCCCACGGTACACTTCCACATAACATTTAACAATAAAATGTCCATAAACAAAGGTTTTCTCGCACCACACATTTGGATATGCTCTTGATACAGTGCCAAAACAATGTAACACGTGCATCTGAAACATTTTTCTCCTTGTCTTTTCTTTTTCTTCTTTCTTCTTTTTTCTTTTTTTCTTGATTGGTAAATGGCTCTAGAATATCACTCTTTTCCTCAGTAACTTATAAGTGTATCTGTGCTGTCACTATAAAAGTCATACCATTAATATTTGACCTTAAAAATACATCCATTTCTTTCATCAGCAATACTATATCGACTTTCAATTTTTTAAAAAATAAAAATAAAATAATCAAAAGAGCCATAGGCATTTGTGATGCTTTCACCAGTAGGTCCCCTGGCAACAAGAACATCACTCTCTTTTCTCCAACAACTTCTAACTGAATGTGTAGTTTCACCATATACATCATTACATCCAAATATGAATAATTTATCCTCTCCTACTTCATCAGAAAAACTGAAATAGGTTATCATGATGAAACTATGAGGAAGACATTAGCTGCATTGGCAGTAACATCAAAATACATATATTTTGTTTTTATCAATAGCATCAAAATAAATATATGCTTACTGTTATTTTACATCGGATGCAAATACTGAAGGAAATCAAATGGAAATGGCTAGCTTACCTTGACGAACCCAGTCCGACGATCAAGATTTAGATGCAAATTTTTCACCTCCCCAAACTCACCAAATGCGTTTTGTAGATCATCCTCTTGCGCTTCTTCATGAACTCCAGTAACCAAAACAATCCATCCCTCAATAGCTTTAGAAACACAAAACATAGAGTCAGTTAAAAGGTAAATTATAGTAAGCCCATAACAAGAATAAAAACTAGGTCATCAAATTCAGAGTATGGATCATATGGCACCAAATCATGAAACATTGCAAAATAATTGTTTGGTGATCCAGAAAATCCATTGAGCTCATCTAAGTTTCTAACTACTTGGACAAGACCAAGTTCACCATTAAGCTTTCACTATTGTCCACTAATGAAAACTTTTCCATTGTCTGAAAGCTAGCCATGATGAAGTTAATCCACCCCTCAAATCCTCAAACCATCTTTCTTCTTACATAATTATCCAATACCCCAATCCTCGGGGCTATCTTTAGGTTGAATAAAAATTTGGTATGAACATTGCGGAGAAAGGTCGGTATGAAGATTCACAAACATTTTTTAACCGGTTTTGAACTTGAAGTAAGATAAGCATAAAACATTATTACTATCATAAACCCTAGAAATCAAAGCAAGTAGAGAGAGAGAGAGAGAGAGAGAGAGAGAGAGAGAGAGAGGAACGAACATCGTTGGGGACCGGGGCCACCATCAGAGTCGAGGGAATCGAAATCTTTAGAAGCGAGGCGGGTGCTACGTTCAGCTTCAGTAGTAGTTTCTTCACGGAAGCCTCGGCCTTTGGTCTTCTTTGGAGCAGATAAGGATGAGGCACCGGTAATGGCGGACTTGAGTTTGGGAAGAGGAGATGGGTCGACGTCGACTGCACCACCGTCTTCGTCCATGAGATCATCTTCTTCCGGGTCGAAATCCACCGCTTCTACGTCTGCGTTCGACATTGCAGCAGTTCAGCTCTCTGGTTAACTCTGCCACACAAGAAGGGAAGTTGGGAATGGAGAGAGAGAAGACGAGGCCGATCAAGGTTTTCTTTGAAGGAGCGTTACTGACGGCGCCCGTGTTTTAGTGGAGGGCACGGGTGTGAGCCAACCCAGTGTTTGACTCAACGAGTTGACTCGGTCTTCAACCTCGGCTTCCTAAAACATGTTTGGATGGCATCATGGCAGGAATGGAAATAATATTCTTGCATTTCTGGTAATACGATTCAATTTCAGTCATCTAAACCCTATATCACACATTCTACTACAATCAAAACATCAAAGCGGCTAATAGGGTTGCATATGGTAATCTTAATTTTTTATTTAAAACAAAATACGAACTCGACAGTATGAATTTCAAGGTTTATAGTGACAATCTTGGCTCAAAGAGGCATTAGTAAAGTTCCCGAAAAGAATATAAAATTCTACACTCACTTACATGTTGATGTAGAATCACTTATATTTAAAGAGAAAGAAAAGCGAAAACCCCACTCATTCTTTCTATTTCTCATAAAATGGACCGGATCTTAGGGCAAGGCCACTCGCCTACCTCAAACCCACCGGCAAGTAAGGTGGGTTTGAGGTATAACAGTGACCCAAGGCTAATGGCAAAATATAACTTATCGCAAGTAATTTATGCGATCGCAGAAGTTATTTGAGACTTTTTGTTTAATTATTTTATTAATTAAAAAAAAGTGTGTCGCAGATAAGTTATGCGACTCTCTTATTTTATTTATTTTTAATTGTGTCATCGCATAACTTATCTGCGATGAGACCTGTCGCAGAACATATCTGTGGGAATCCTTAACCCCTACACCCTCCATCAAACTAACGAATCAGGTGAGAGGTTTGAAGTATAAGGGTGCCCACTAGTCTTAAAAATTCGTTGGATTTGAGGTTTAACAATGTGCACTGGCCTTGCCCTTATTGAAACCGACTCGGTATCCTTGATTCTGTTTTTAACAATTGGATGGATTCTTATGAGGGCTCATGTGGAGTCAACTGCATGGGTGGTGTGGTTAAAATTTTGGAACAATCTATTTTTTTAGTGGAACGATCTGTTTTTTTTTTTTTTTAAATGATCTACATGACAAAGAGATAAACAAAAATAAATAAAAAAAATCAACTTTTATATCATCTTCATATAACTTCGCAAACAAATGTAAATCAGATGTCAAAATAAGTATACTGTTAAAAATTAAACACTAGCGGTTAAACTGATAAAGAAAATATCTCCTCCAATTATTTCATCTGATCGAGTTGAGGCCGTGCATGTGTTTGAATTTCGAAGTTAAATGCACGTCGAGTATGAACCAGATTTTAACTTAAGGTAAGTTCAATATAAAGTTCCAAAACAAAATCCAAGTTTCTAGAAAAACAAGACTGTTGTATCGCAATATATCAGATATGTACTACTCTTGAGGAAACAAGTTCAAAGTTCAAACAATGTAGCGTCATTACTTTGTCTCCAATGAACAACGCAGTCTTGATGAATGTGGTTCCATTCATTATCATGCTCACTAGTGGTTATCAAGAAATATAAGCTCAACAACTGCTTGTATGATGTATCACTTGTGCCTTGGTGGATATAGTACTACTTGTTGGACATGGCCACCCTAACCTTAATTTTGAATGTTCTTTTGTTTATTTAAGAAAATTTGCTATGTTTAATCCAAGTGGAAGTAAATTTTATACTCAGTCGCCTTCAAAGTTCTCAAATCTGGGCTTAACCCATATGGAGTTGACCTATAGAACTTACATGAAGATGATTTCAGGGTTGAATTTTGATAGATATTCTCTCTTCATCATATAGATAATTTTCGCAAAAAAATCACCTCATTAAATCAAAGGTTAGTTGAAAATTAGGGAAAAATGAATGGCGCCCTAATCGCAGCCTCCACCAAAGTTTGGGTGCCTTTAGCAACATTGTCATTTATTAGAGAGTAATTAAGACCCACTGGGTCTGGTTCCAGGGTCGTACCCCACACAATATTGAAACCCATTTATGACAAGGATTGCATTTCCATGTCTGTTTCTCTCGGTGCTGTACTTTTATTAATACTGTAGGTAGGTAACGTTTGCCCACCAAACTCACAAGCTCTCTTTCTTATCTTCACAAAATCTTCCTCCTTCCTTCCTTCAACCCAAGAACTACAAACAGATGACTGAAAATACAGTTCATCACGTAAACACATTGTTTGCAGATCCTTCAAAGTCTCTGTTGTAGTATTCCATGCTTTGATATCTCTCTCTCTCTCTAGAATCTGTAACTCTCTCTCTCTAGACTTTACTCTTTCTCTCTCCTCAATTGACTCCATTTTAACTTAAATGGGATATCTCTCTTGCAATGCTGAATCTGCAATCTTAACCTCCAACTCCCACACCATCACCAATAAACCCAAAACCAAACCGAAAAAAAGTAACAAGTACAAGGAAGAAGAAAACCCAGAGAAGCCCATCAAATTCCAAGAGTTCCAATACAGAGACCTTGAAGCAGCCACAAATGGTTTCTCAGACCAAAAACTACTTGGTCGAGGCAGCCATGGTTGTGTCTACAAAGCTGTACTTCGTAATGGTCGTCTTGTTGCTGTTAAAAAACCATCTCGTTCTTCCTCTTTCAAACTCACCCCCACCTCTGATTGCCCACCCACAAATGAAGTCGATAATGAAATTGATATACTTTCCAAGATCCAGAGCCCTCGCCTTGTAAATTTGGTGGGTTTCACAACTGATTCAACTGACCGTCTTTTAGTTGTTGAGTTCATGAGTAATGGAACCCTTTATGAAATTCTGCATTCTAATCTTCGTCCCCCCAATTGGGCTCGAAGAATTCGACTTGCCCTTCAAACTGCAAAGGCCATTGATATCCTTCATTCTTCTAACCCACCTGTAATTCATAGAGATATTAAGTCTGCAAATATATTGATTGATCGTAATTTCAATGCTCGCTTGGGTGATTTCGGGTTAGCTCTTCGTTGCCATGTCGATGATTTTCGGCTTAGATCCACTCCTCCTGCAGGTACAATTGGTTATCTTGATCCTGGTTATGTTACTCCTGATAATTTAAGTACCAAAACTGATGTATTTAGCTTTGGAATTCTTCTTTTGGAAATTATTAGTGGTAGGAAAGCAATTGATGTTGGGCATTCCCCTCCTTCCATTGTAGATTGGGCAATTCCCCTTGTTAAAAAAGGGAAGTTACTCAACATCTATGATCCAAGAATTTTGCCCCCAAAAGACCCTTTTGTGAGGAAACAATTGGTTTTGATTGCTTCCAAGTGTGTGAGGTCTTGTAGAGAGAGAAGACCCTCAATGAAGGATGTTGTTGAGGGTCTTAGTGCTTTGAGTAAATTGGTTCCAGTTCACGCCTGGAACGGATTCTCCGTTGGTAACCCATGTATGATGGTAGATGATGCAGTAGGCCGCCCTGTTGAATCTAAAAATAATGCCCAATTAATTTCAAGGTCAAGACGTCGAGTAGGAGGAGGAGGAAGTGTGGATGATGATGCATTGGATGACAATCTTGCTTTGGGAATGAGAAATTCTAGGAGAGTTTACTCTGACTTGGGTGTAGGAGGCACTATTACTAGGAGCAATTTGATGGATCTCATGGCAGAGAGGGATGATACAGAGTCTGATCTTCAAGGAGAAACCAATGGTGTCGTCGAGCCTGTTTTCTCAAAAATTCGAACATCTAGTCTTAGAGTTGGAAGTGGGAGACATATTGGGAGGGAAAGAAGAACCGAGTCTCTAGCTCATGATTACGATGGGGACGGCGTCTTTCAATTGAGGAGAAACCAATCTGTTGGAGGAATTCTTAGTAGCAGGTCCTTAAGGCGTGATCTGCTGGGTTGTTCTATTAGTGGGGCATTTCGTATTCAAGCATCGAATCCTGTCTAGTTCCTATGAAGTTATTGAAGAATTGAAGTGCCATTGTATCTCTTGTTGCAATTTGATACGCGAGCAAAGCTTAAGCTTGCGACCACATCTAGCTGCA
Organism: Macleaya cordata; assembly: GCA_002174775.1. Lineage (NCBI taxonomy): Eukaryota > Viridiplantae > Streptophyta > Magnoliopsida > Ranunculales > Papaveraceae > Macleaya > Macleaya cordata. The sequence continues at coordinate 262,709 of MVGT01003438.1, forward strand.
GATTATATTGCTGTAGAGAATAGCAGTAAGTAGCTCTATTTTTTTGTGTATTTCAATTCAAAAGTTCCATGTCAATGTTTATATTGTTGTTGTTGTTGTTTTGTAGTTGTTGTTGTGTTGTTGTATTAGATATAGCTTAGATTGAAGGCACATCCCTGATGTTCCTCCTAGGAATTGTTCCTCTTTTTTTTTTTGTACCCTTTAATCATGCAATGCTGATTCTTTATGTATGATCACAATGTTGTTTAGTTGATACAGGAACAGAATATTTACAGAATGGAAACTATTTGTATCATTATTATTATTGTTGAACTATCATTGAACCATCATGTACATATCATTGCTAAAGATGATTTATCAGATCTACATTAGTTGATTTTGGAACTCAATTTGCCTGTCTTTCTCACTTTGAAGTTTAGATTCTGAAGAAAGAAAGAAACACAAGATTGGAAACTACATTCCTTTTGGTTTATATGTAACTATTGAGAGTTGCTCATAACTAACTGAATGTAATCTTATTTTAAATACTAAAACATCCAGAGCTCATTTGTTTTTCTTTTTAGGTTTTGGCTTTGTATCTTTGCAACATGTACCCAGCTATAAAAAATGTTGATTAGTATAACCTTCTGGAGCCAACAATATCATTTGGTTTTCTCATTGATTCTTAAGAAGAATACACATACACTCTGAGACCTCTAATTGATCATCATAATCTGTAGTTTGTTGATGGGTACATGAACGTAGCCTTCCTCACCTTCATTTATCTTTACTTCGCACATAAAGGGGGAGCCTTAACTTTTTCTTTTTCTGTTTCCACTTTTTGTCTTGTTTGTCAATTTTTTGTTCTCGTCCTGTTCAGTTAGCATTCCATTGGTGCCGCTCCTTGCTTACCTGTTTAACATGATGAGACCTAACTTTAGATTGGAATTTCTTGTGAAATTGATTTGAGTTTTGCACATTTTTTGTATTTGCCTGTTTGATATGTTAAAAACTTGTGGTACCATATCTTGAGCTAATTGTATCTTATTCAAGGTGTTTTGTTTCAATTACACCTCTATTCTGAGTCTCTGACAGTTTTTCCTCTCCAAAGTTTGAACCCAAATTTTACATTCACACCCAAAAAAAAAACAGTAGTTTTCTTCTAAATGCATTACTAAAAAAAATGGTGGGATTCTGGGAAAGGGGTGAACAAAAAACCCTAACCCTCTGATAAATGAAAGGGCCATGTAAGCAAATTGTACGCCGTTGGATTGATTGAAATCATGGATCAGGAACACCTTTCCTCAAAACCTGTCATACAAGGATCTTGACCTTTTAGAAAAGGGTGAGCATCTAGGGTTAGGATTTTTTTTAACACCTTTTTTTTGTGTCAAAGATCCTGACCCTTTTGCAACCAAATATCCATTCAAGTAATGACAAAATTGAATTCAATTATTTGGGGGTGGGGTGGTGGTGGGCTGAGAAATCAATAGAGTATGTTTTTGTCCATAACAACTAACCACTAGTGAATGGAATTAATATTCTTTCTCCCTTGTTTCAAGGCTTTTTTACAGCTCATTTTCATGTTATGCTTTGCTTGCTCCTTATTCCCTCCTCCCCATTGTTCCTTACTTTTCAAACCCTAGAAAAAGTTCATGTTTTCTTGAAACAATACATGAATACTACGTATCAATGAAACTCTAGTTGTTGTTCTTATTGTAAGAAATACTGGAATTGAAATGTATCTTTCAAACAATTGGATTTCACTAGTTTATCATCACTGTTTGCTTTTGTGATCAACTCATCATGGATTTGAACCGTTCGATCAGAATCTATCTCTTCGATGAGGCGTATATATATATATCCTAAGTCTGGATTTTTGGTCCATCATTTCTTCTTCTTCTAATTGAATCATGAAAAAGATTACCTTTTTGAAAGGGCAAAATATTATTGATCATGGGTCAATATCGTGGGCCGTCAACTTTTTGACAAAAAGATGATTGCAACCTGACGTCCAAGATCCTGACCCTAGCCTTACGTAGGTAAATTAGGATTGCACGTATTCTTTACATTCGACTTTTTTATTTACTAAGAAAATTCCATGGTTTGACCAAGGTTGCACCTTAGTCAAAGTCAAAAACCTGGTCAAGTCTGCAATGTATGTTCGTTAAAATTTGTTCAAGGGACTAGCTAGTTGAGTTGGAAGATTATTATTAGCATCGAATATGAGAGGGAACGATAGCATAAGCGTCGGAGCAGCTAATTAAAAAAATTTCTTAGTTCTAAAATGCCTTCGGAGTGGGAGCATCAGAGCATAGTTTAAAAGGGCAGTGCAAAGTTTCGTAGCGGGAGCGTCACTCCTAGATCAAGGTTCTGGTTACTAAGGGTTGAACATCGGAAAATCTATAGGATGGAGATACAAAAAAATGTAATCAAACCACCATGATCATATTGGGATGCTGGATGTAGCTGAGAACCAACGGGAACCAATACATAAGAATAAGAACAGGATTACAAATATTGAGTTTTTTTTTGG
>MVGT01003438.1:265916-291921 GCA_002174775.1 Macleaya cordata
GGGGATTTTGGCAAAAAACCCCTACTTGAAAAATATTTTAGGATTTAGCCCAACAAACGTTTTATTTTAATTTAAGGCCCCTGGGGGTTCAGTCATATGGTTTCAGTGTGTGTAATTTATAAGGAGAGGGTTTCTCTCCGAGAGGGTTTCAGTCAGTTACCCAGGAACCTTAGACTAAATGAAAACGTTTGTTGGACTAAATCTTAAAATACGTTTCAAGTAAGGGTTTTTGGCTAATTTTCCCTTTTTTTCATTACTTTTAAATTGTGGAACAAGAATTGGTATAACTGAGAACCAACTGGAACCAAAACTGAGAATCCTAGGTCTAGTACTTTCACGTATAAGTACCAAAACCAAACTGAAAAGAATCAAGGAACCGATTTACCAACTTTTAACATTTATAATCCATTGAGAAACAAGGAGTAGAGAGATAAATGTGCATGATTGCATGCAAATGGTGTAGGGCCTGTTTGCTCTGCTGGTGCCCCAGCAATTATGTTGATAATTGAAAGTAACTTCAGAGATAATTAAATCTGTTCCCTACAAACAAGACTTAAAGGGTGATTAAAAACTTTGGCTTCAAGACTCTTTTCTCCTTTTTGCTAAGAAGAAGAAGTAAGGTTTCATGAGAGCAGTTTAATGTATAGAATTAGAGGCCATATGTTTTACCTATAAAACGTTGAGAAACCTGAGCATGTGCATCATATGCTGCTAATGCGTTATGACCAATATAAACTATGTTGAAAGTAACCTTTCTTTTATGATATTATTATTCCATAATATTGCCATCTAATTTTATGCTACTAGTTAACATAGTTATCTTCCATTTTGAGTAATGCTTTATGGACCATATTTTTAGACCATATAACATGGCAATTAATGTATATATGCTACTTCAATTAAACTTATCCAACTGTAGTTTAGATTATGTCCAATTATGTGTATCTGCTACGTCAAAAAACCTTAATTAAAAAAAAATTAAGTTTGGATTCTGAGTGATGCACAGTGAAATTTAGTCTCTCCGTTTTATTAAGGGCAAGTCCTATAGAAACCTTTAGAATTTGGTTGTTCCAACTAAACCTCTATATTGTAGAGGTTTGAGATCCCCATAGAACTTGCCCCTAAAAAAAAATTAGACTGTAGTTGATTATATTGAACACCACGTCATGTAGTCACATAATATGGTCTATATAGCATTGCTCTTTCATTAGAGATGACAATATTTGACAATAATTTCGTACTAGTTTGGTGCTCGTCAAACCCTACTCTAACCTGACCAAGGTTAAGCATGTCTGACCCATTACCCCTTCAATTCTTTTAGGGTTAAGATCGACCCTGATTTATTATATAGATTTTATATTGAAAAATGAGTCAAAATTAAGATTTGAAAAGATGACCTATTTTATAAACTAATGGATATTTTATAAACTAATGGATCCTAACTAGGTTTAATTTTTTCGTTAATTTTCAATCAAATTTTTCATAAAGAATAGGGGTAAATTTTACAAATCATTACGATCCTTGACTACAAATGAGGTCCATTAGCGGTGGTGGTGGGTCTGGGACGTCAAATACAGATGATCACAGACTTGGGAAGATTAATTTCTTCCCTCTCTCGAGTCTCTCTCAACCTCCTACAAATCTATGCCAATATCTTTTTGCGTGAGCAACAAGACCCACCCAAAAAAGAATTAAGTGGGACCCAATTTGAACGTGTATGATTACGTGTACGACCGGATGACTGTGTGAAAAAGATAACAACATTTGACCACCCCAAAACCAAACCGTTTGAGCCCCCAACCAACCTCGTGCTTTTGTCTATGTTTCATTTTTTTCCTACTTTCCTTCCATTGGTAGAGCCCAAAACGCTGCTTGTTTTGCTCCCCAATCAACCTGTTTTTTTTTTTTTTTTTTTTTTTTTTTTTTTTTTTTTTTTTAAGCCAACAATTTGTGCACTAAACCTTATCATATATAAATATTTGAAAACCCATTGATTTGGTCATCATCAAACCCCACAAAAAAATTCAGAACAAACCTTCCCTTCCTTCCAAAATCTCAATTTCTGACCTTCTCTCTGTTTATTGGTCATGGTTTTCTTCTTAGGAAGTTTGATGATAAACTGTTCTCTCAAACAAAAACAACATCCTTCTTCAAATATGTTTTCAACTTCTCTACACACTTTTGAATCAGATATATCAAAATCTTTGTTTCATCTCTTTTCTTTGGATTCAAAAAACTCAGAATCAAACTTTACCACCACCTTACCATGGATTCAAAAATGTATACAAATCTTACCCACCATTAACAAAGCCTTTAAAAAGCTTGTTTTAGATATAGATTACCCCATCACTACATGGGAATTGGCTTCTATAGATGAGTATCTCAATTACAGTTTGAATTCTCTTGAATCCCTCAATTCCATTACTTCTTCTCTTACTCAGCTTCGCCAAGCTCGTATGATAGTTTCCCATGCGTTGAGCCTTGTAGAAGAAGAAGCTTCATCTCTCCTTGTGTCGGAACATCTAAAACCAATACAACCACAGCTTTGGACTAGTTCTTCTAACAAGAATTCTTATGGAAATCAAGAATTAGAAGGAGAAATGAAGTTTTGCTCAGAGAAAGAATGGATTATCCATCAAGCTCTGATTATTAAGAAGAGTGTATGGTATTGGTTGTGTAGAGTTGTTGAATCGAGTATCCGTGGAGATGTTCAGTTGGAGATGAAAAAAGAGTTATCGCCTTTTTCGTCGCCGCTGGTTAGTCTGCAATTAAGTAGTGTTTGTGAACAGATGAGGGGGAGAAAGGGTGTGTTAAAGGAGGTGACTGATGTAAATGAAGCGGTGGTTCGGCTTACTGCCACCGCAGCTGATGAAAGGAGTGAACAGATTGGTGATGCAGTAAATGAATTGAAAGGAAGGGTGGATGTATTAGGGAAGATGTTGGAGGGTGTTGAGGAGGATGTGAATAGGTTGTTCTCAGGAGTTCTATTAGGAAGAAATGAGGTGCTTGATAGCTTCCAGCAAAGGAAGGATTAGAAGCAACAGAAACACATTATTTTCTCTTTTTCAACAGTTTGATTCATTCTGAATGTTATGGTTATAAATTTCATTGTTTTCAATGAACAAAATTGTAAATTGCGTTCTTCGACATTTGGTTCACTTGATTGTAAATTTGTGGGCAAGCATTCTGATTTGACTGTCTGTGTTGTTTGGAAGAACAATTTGGGACATGACACAATTTTTGCAGTTCAATGATGATCTTAATAAATTGGTAGTGAAGCAAAGTGATAGGAATTTGAGGAACGTTGTGTAAAGCCTTCGGCCTTCCTATGCCATCTAGCACTAATAATGCAAGAAGTTTAACGAAAGGTCATCCTATCTAGCAATTTAAATTGTTCAAATACAGCAGACCTTTTTAAAAGTAATCTTAGCAAATAATAAGGTTTTCACTGGCAGTAGCAACATGGTTTCTCAAAAATTAAAAAGATGGTTAATCTCAAGTTCATCTAACATTGAACAATTTACAAGTCACAGAAAATTACCAATGTCGAACACACAACAACTAACCACCATTTTCAGGACAAATTAAGTTCCATGGTGAAGCAATCCAAGTATTTAGCTCATTGCGAAACTGAAAAGAAAAACTCCAACTAACTAAAATCTATAATGTTTCATTGTCGTCATCATTCTGCAAAACATGCTCTTCAGATACATTTATAGCTCCACTTTGATGATTAAGATTCAGGTGAGCTAATGTTTGGTGTGAGTAAATATTATCCTTTAGCTAACTTTTAACATTGGCAGAGTATAAGGGAAAAGAAAGACAAAAATGATACGACTGGAGATGATTTGGGTGCAAAAAGAGTCCCCTCAAATAAAGTATAACCTTCAAGCCAGTTAAGTATCTGAATCATTGGAAGAGGATGCTCTCTCAGGTGCTTTCATCTTGTAATATACATCAGATGATGCCAACCTGAAAAACCAGAGAATTGAATGGAACTGAATGAGACAGTAGTCCTCAGGAGAAAATACAATTGCTTACTGTGTAACTTTCTGAAGATAAAAAACATAAGATAAAAAAAAATTCTGAAGTATTTCCACAAGTTGTAAATCAGCAAAAAAAAAAATAACACTAGGAAAGACGTAAACCATGCCTACTGAGTCTGAGAGAAACACATATGAAAAACAAAGCAAAAATGTGATAAGAACTTATGTGCAAGTGCAGGAAACATTGACCTATTTATTGAACAAAAAGGCGTAGCTGGGGATCCTATACATGGTGCATGATATAAAATAGTAAAAGAACATATAGGGATCTACTTATTTATATACCTCATGAGAAAAATGAATATGTGGCATGATATTTTAAAGGTTCAACGAATTCCATCGCAATAAGGAGATAAAGGTTCTATCGGGTTCAAGTTTAACTCTCTAGTCTTTCAGCAGAAAGAAGATTAATCATCACCTCTTTACTATCTAGAAATGCCAAAAATATGGAGAACTAGTAGGATATGCCACGAATCATGTCAAGCATGAAGTTGCTCTCCCTAGTCCCTTTTACATCTCTAAGCAAGTTGGTTTCAGAGGACTAGAATGATTGTTATTTTCAGTAATCAATATAGAATTCCATTTTTCAGTAATCAATATAGAATTCCATTGCAGAACCGATAAAAAAAACAACAAAAAAAAACCATTAGAGCTGATATATGCCTTCCCATGTAACAGGTGGTCAGCTGTTAGAATCTATTATAAATTTTTCTCTTATGAATACTTTGTAATTAAGCTAATAGTAAAATATGTAGTTTATTTGGATTTATTTCAAATTTTTAAGAGTTCTTAGGTCCATTGCATACCATCTCACTAGAAATATAGTTTGCAGTAATGCATATAAGTTTATATACTCACTCTATAGACTTCAGATTAAATCTTTAAGAGTTCTTATTGCATCTCATGACTGATCACATGGAACATTCATAAAATTAACCACCATTTAAGGAAAATAGCTAATATAACATTATTTGTCATAGTTGATCAGCTAAAGGACTGAGTAATACCCCAAGTGCAAGGAAGTATCTGAATCTCCCCGTCTCTCAGACACGCAATTGCAAACAACATTTGAACTTATTATGTCATGCTTTATGTGATGTTTCCTATCCATTGGATGAAATTCAAGATAAGGTGGCATCACACGTTCAGTTGATGGAATCAAGGCTCGAAGCTCCTCCACCTACAAAAGTTTGAAGAGACAAATGGCATGGTATCAGAGTGATCATGTAAGACTAGTTCTTTTTGTAAGGAAATTCAAAATTGCAGCAATGAAAACTCAGTATTACCTGCTTGCGCAAAGTCTCGTTCTCCAGCAAAGCTCGTTGTTCCTAAGGAACATAAACAAAGTAAGTCTTCATAAAAAATTCCAGTTTAACTAAAATTCATACAAAGAGGAATGCATGGCAGCAACAACTATTCCTTTACTTATGAGTCTTATGACACCTTACATGTATGGCATGATAGTAATTCGTGCATCCTTTTTCGCAGTGATTTTCATGAAAGAAAGAAGGATGGTCCAGCAGAGTGACTAGACCAACATATAGAAATGCTTAAATTATATAAGAATCTAGCATACCTGTAGTCTTGACTGCTCAAGCTGTTCAAACAGCAACTGCTCCTGAAAAGGTAAAACTTTCAATTCAAAATCAATTAAATCTTATAAAACAGGATACTTTAACTTGTGATCTCCTTTTATCGAATACTTTGACTTAAGGTTCCGAAATAAATATTTCCATGAAAGAAGTTCCTTAGAAATCAATCAAAATATTTAATGACATAATGGATTCTAGAATTCGGTAGTACCTTCCTAGCCTTCACCAACAATATCCCTTCATTCAATTGATTTTCAAGGTGCTGCAATTCTTTTGGGCTCAAGCCCTTCAGTTCCTTACCCAACATTCTCCTACAGAAAGTAATAATAATAACATTATTGTTAAGGTCTATAATATAATTAGATTTCAGAAGGGCATGCCCCATTTCAATAGCCAATAATAGGACTTGGCTAGATAAACACAAATTTAAATTTTTACACAAAAACATACAGATGTGCCATTCGTAGCTTTGAAATTTCATCTTTGAGAATGTTAATCTCCTTAGACTGTTGCCTCTGCTCAGAAATGAAAAAAAGAAAAGAAGAAACAGACTAGTTACCTGAAACGCAATATAAGGAATAACTTTGGTATTTAATGAATATGCAGAACACAATAAAAAGCAAAGGATAGAAAACTACAAAGATGATATCAGCAAAGAAAAAACACATGGTATTGAACAAGGATACTCCACTTTTAGAGTCTTACAAATGTTCTACATACTCCAACACCCCCCGACACCATGTTTATGATTCTTCAAGAAAGTAACTTCAGAAAGAGGATTTTCTACTTCTCAGACTTAGCAAGGGAACTGGGTCGCTAAATTTTTCACTTCAATCGTATAAATTTGATCACTATTCTATCCATTTAATTTTTATTGATACCTCACTCATGATTCGTCACTACTCTTTTATTTTTCACAGTAATAAATTTATGAAAAAGAAAATAAAGGAGTTGTGGGAGAGAATTTGATATACAGGAAAGAGAATTTTCCTCTTGAGATGATTGGTGATATTTCAGTCTACATTTGCAATCTACCTAAAGATGTATGAATTAATTAAGAGTAATGAAAAAATAAATCAGTCTCAAGAAGTTGTAGAGCATGAGTCCTAGTGATTATTTTCATTTGCCACTAAATTATATCGTAGACAAGGCCAACACTGAAAGAGACCAATACAATGAAACAAAAATATCATTTTAGGACCAGAAAGAAAAGGAATATTTGAGTGTGGGGGTGGGGGTGGGTAGTATATCAAAATGAGAACTTGGAGAAAGCCTAGAAAATTTCATGGTACATTACAATTAAAAATAAACAAATCAGCTATTATGTATGAAGGATAAGTAGTACCTCTGTGTCGTACTCAACCAACGATGATTCAGAACAATCTTGACACTTCTTGTATCTTGAAAGGGTTCGTTTCATGCTTCACAAAGAAATGAGGAAAAACATAAGTAAGCTTACATTATTCAGTTTTCATTACAGAGATGGGACTTATAACATGAATTTCTAATTCTGTTCTGTCAATTGTTTTATTACATAAAGATGATAAATTGCATCATTGAATCTCTTCACAATAATAACCTAAAAAGAGAACAAAGGAGGGAGGGGGAGAGATAGAGAGAGACAGACAGACATAGGCAGAAGCATAAAAATCGACTTAAAACATCTTAGAATGCTTCTAGTACAGGACATTTTGATTGAGGAAGGCATGTTAGAAAAAAGATCTTTTAGTTGGTAAATTACAAATGGAAAGGCAGAAACCACCAGTTCCCACCTTGAAACAACTATACTGACATTTAAAGAGAATTGTAAAGCATCAGCAACATATCTTAGTTTCATAACGCAGCATGCAACAAACCATGGAAGACACTCTAAATAACAGAATGAAAGAAAATGATATCGGCAAAGAGCACCTAAAGAATGACTAGCCAGATTTCGGTTGGCTTCATTATCTAGCATGCCAGACAAATTTCAATTAGTCATGGTTATCTCAAATTCAAGGGGATGATAAGATGCCGGTAAAAACTGTAGGAAGAAGTGGGGGAAAAAAAAGAACAAATTTCCCATTTATGGATAACTTAATGCATGTTAAAGTAATCAATCACCTTCCAAATTTCCCACTTCCCATTTCTAGATAATGGTCCTCAAGAACTCTCTTGACATGGACAATCAACATTGAGTCCAATATGACACCAGTAAGTACAACATGATATAAACATCACAGATGAATGACTACATTAATATGCATTTCTCATCAAATGGAGAAGAACAGAATATGGATCTATGGACATTAGTCAAATGTCATTCTCTCTTACAAATGGTTCAACGAAATGACGCGTTTAGGATAAAGCAGCCACAAGTTGTAAAAAAATTATGCAAAAATATATTAAAGAGAAAAAGGCTTTGTTCTAAGAATACCCTACCATCTCCATACATGCATCATCATTTTGTTACATGAATGCCCTAATTATCTCCATTTTCACATCATTATTGAATAGTTAAGCATATTTCCATTTCATAGTATCCATAAATGATAACATTTCTACTATTCTTTCATAGTGAAGTAAGCGGTCCATCGAAATGTCTAAATGGAGTATCTTCTCGATTTGGAGGCAGAGTAAGCAAGAACCACTGTAAACCATATTTTAACCATTTACCCCCAAATCCCCAAAATCAATCACAAGTAAACAAGCAACTCCTTTCACATGCAACTAATAATTTAACAAACAAACAAACAATGTTCATCCACTTCTATTATTCTATAGATTGTAAATCATCACAATATACTTTGATCAAAATCTCTGATCTTAATTCTATTAATATATATGTAACAGAGAGATAGTTAGACACAATTTTTAAACAGAAAACATAATTTTACCCTAAAATTTACTAAGAACTATCAACATTTTACTCTGTATCCTACATGCAAACAGAATCAAAATCTGATCAATACCTTTAATTTACCTTTCTTAATCATTTACCTTTCTTAATCTAATTCACTAATAACCACATCAGAAACACAAAAATCTACAAAAACAGAGGATATAAACACACATATAATTGCATGCATGTACATGTAAAATTAAAAAATTTAACAAATCTTAACAAAATTCAAATCAAAATCAAACTTTGATCACATCAAACCAAAAATAAAACAGAAAAAAAAATATTACCCAGAACTCGAAAATTCGAAAAGCTTTCCGGTGCTGGAAAAGATTATAAGAGCAACTTCAGCATCACATAAAACAGATAATTCTTGAGCCTTTTTAAGCAATCCTGCTCTACGTTTTGAGAAGGTAACTTGACGACTAGTAGCATTTTCAATCCTCTTGATCTCTATCTTCCCTCTACCCATTTTTTCTACTCTCTTTCTTTCCTTCTTTCTTTCCTTTCCTCCTCCTAAATCTTTCTCTCTCCCCTTCTTCCTCCTCCTCCCATCTATCTAATGTATTTATAGAAACAGGGGAGATTAATATAGATGAAGAGTTGAAAGAGGAAGAAGAAAAAAAAATTTGAGAAATCTAAATTCACTTTGTTTAGTTTTTTTTTTCTAACTTCTCTGATACCAAACAAGGAAAAGAAGACTAAATATAGAGAAGAAGATAGAGAGGTGAGAGAGCCTCTACCCAAAATGGCAAAAAGCTTTGAAACGGTAACCGTGCATGGCCATTTTATCGATTCCAATGCATTCTTTTTTTGTATGTGTCTCATTTAATTGTGAGTAGAGAGAGAAAAAATTTCTAGAGAGAGAAAGTTTTCTAGAGAGAGAAAGAGAGTTTCTTTTTTTTCTTTTGCCACATTTAAAGCATTTACTATATACTCTGTTTCATAACCCAAATGTTGATGGCTTGTCTATTTTTAGTAAAATCTACTCAGCACTGGCCCGTCCTCCTTTCTCCACCTATTGGCTATTGCTGAGTATAAATACAGGTGGAACCAAATTTCTGTCACCGCATACGACATCAAAAAAAATTTGTCGCATCTCCATAGCGCACCAATTACAAATTTTAGTATGGGCCCTTTACATTTTTTTTAATGTGTGCTTAGGTGGAAGGGTTTCCTTTTGCGACTGCTGTGGCACAGCGACGCTGTATTTTTTTTGTGTACGTATAGTTATATTTGGGGTTTTTAGAGGGAAACTGAAAGAGAAGGCAAGCTTCATTTTACTATTTATTGATTGAGTGACTGCTAATGGAAAATTTGGAGTAGTAAGATGTTTTGGATGCTGTCGCAGCAGGGAGAGTCTGCCACTTAGCACTTGTATGTGGGGCATTGCTAAATGTTTTCTATCTCTGAATAGAGACTACTAGTAGTAGTAGCTACAAATTGTTTTTCCTTCTTTTTGTACCTTTTACCACAAATGAATAACAAATTAAAACACTCTTAGAAAAGTTGGGTATGACCACAAAAAGAACAATTAAATGCTTCCAAAATTTATTTACTCTTTATAAAACACTTGCATTTTAAATTTTGATTGATGATAGGAATCCTTAAAAATGAACCTGAATGCTAACCTTTTTTTATGTGGCAGTTGAAATGCAAGTCACATTCAAGGTAAAGTTTTTAAATGTTACATTTTATTTGAGGTGCCAGGTTGCAAAAGCTAGTATTGTGTGTTAATTTTTGGGTTCATTTCGTTAAATTGTATGTTCCTCAATTAATAGGCCCCTCCGATGTTTCCAAAAGTTAAATACACTCTTGGCAAAACATCATTGGTCAACAGCAAAACGCGGCTAGAGTCCTTTACGTGTTAATCTAACATTAGAGTTATCGAAATTCAACTTTTTTACTTTTAATTGTCTAAATTACCCTTGCATCAGGTTCTTTAATTTTCTTAATGGTTAGAGCATCAATACTAGTCAAAAAAATGACGGAATGGGTAAATGAGTATTTTGTAGAGCTGGCAAAATGACCCGTGACTCGCCAATCCTACCCTAACTCGCCTCGCCAGCTAAATAGAAAGGTTAGGGTTGGAATTTTTTGATCTGTTACCCTTCAACCCTGTTAAGGTTAGGGTCGACCTGTTTAACTGTTTTATATAGAAAAATACTAAAACAGATAGAGTTAGGGTATTGACCCATTTCAACGTTGCCAAGTTTAGTATTTTTCCTGATAGCCTACTCAAGGTTAGGCAGGGACCAGGGGACCTCCCAACAACCCAAATTTTTTTTTTTTTATAACAAGTGCAATGATTTGGTGCCTCTCTTTAAATTACGTGATTGATGTTAAAATGTTGTGATTTCCACGTGGACACTATCTAAGAGTTGATTTATGAGGGAGATACTCACATCACTATTTAGATCGTCCTCACCAAAAATCAATTTATTCTCAAACTTATAGCACTATAAAAAATTTATAGTCTGTTTGGACAAGGGATTTTAGGGATGGATTTTGTGGGGACCAGGGATTTTGAGGAAAAACATAACATGATTTTTCCACCAAATCCCTGGTCCCCATAAAATCCCTCCCCCAAATTCTTTGTCCAAACAGACTATTAGTTGAAATCAATGGATTGTTATTCAATAAGGATTATCTACTCAGCGTTGATTTAAAATAAGGTTAAGAATTCAAGAATGGCCAATGACTTTGTGCTTTTACCATTTGGTTTTTTTTGGACAAAGTGATGCTCATATGGAGATGATCTAATGACTAATTTTTGATGAGGATGTTTTTCTCACAATGCAGATCATCATATCGAAGAATTAACCCATTCTAGAACTTCTATCCTCGTGAAAAGTTTATTGAAAAATCAAAGTTAAGAAAGATCCTTAAATTTGCCTTTTTTTTATAAGATGAATTGAAGGGCATAAAAGTTTTAGAATGAGTTGATTTTCGAATAAAATAATATCTACGTTGAGGAGAACAACCTTACCGAAAATTAGCATTTAAATCATCTTCAAATAAACTCTACAAAAACAAGTGGTGCAATATTGCTATGACTATATAAATTGAACACGATTATTTTAAGTACTATCCCACTTCTCCTGTACATAAATTCTGCACATATTCCCCTCAAAAAATAAAAATAAATCCTGTGTTGTAATTAAATGATATTGTGGTATATCATGGTGGATGACCACCACTAGACCACCATCACCATTATCACCATTCACTCCACCACTAGCATCATTATTGCTATTACCATTACCACTAATTCCATCACTATTTCACCTACTACTACCACCACCAATATGGCTATAAATAGAGGCCATTGTTACATGTAATGGTATCCCAAAAACTCAAGTAAGAAGAATCTTTTATTGTTAGTCTCTAGTTCATATTTGTTTCTTGATAGTTATCTTGCTTATATCTCTCTAACTTATAACACGTTATCAGCACGAGTGTTCTAAGAAAGGTTTGTGTTCTAACTTCATAATTAAGGTTTGTATTCAGCAACATTTTTTTACTTTCAGCAACGTTTTCTGATAGACTAGCGTGATTTTTTTAATTTTTAGCAACGTTTTCTGTTAGAATTCTGTACTGTTCTGACTTTCAGCAACGTTTACTGTTCTGAATAGCGTAGTTTTCTGTACTNTTATTGCTATTACCACTACCACTAATTCCATCACTATTTCACCTACTACTACCACCACCAATATGGCTATAAATAGAGGCCATTGTTACATGTAATGGTATCCCAAAAACTCAAGTAAGAAGAATCCTTTATTGTTAGTCTCTAGTTCATATTTGTTTCTTGATAGTTATCTTGCTTATATCTCTCTAACTTATAACATCCTGCACATATATCCATTTTTAGTCGTGACATCCTAGGGATAAGTTTGTGTTGTTGTGCTCAACCTATTACAAGTGAGTGAACAAAATCACACTTTCACTTGGGTTGGTTGTTCACACTTAACAACTTCACACACTTTTTTACCAAGCTTTAGTGGGTGAACAATATCGCACTGTTTCGGAGCTTTTATCAAACCAAAACCTACGAGATTAAAATCAGACGCAGAAGAAGAAAAAAGAAGTCAAGAGGAGAGAGAAAGTAGAGAGAGAAAGAGGGGAGGGAGAGAGGGAAATGCAGAGAGACATTGAGAGCTGCAACACATACAACTATGGTGACGCTACGTACTGGGACGCTCGATACGTGCAGGAGGCTGGACCCTTTGATTGGTATCAGCGTTACTCTTCCCTTCGTCCCTTCTTTCGCAAATTCGTCCCTTCCTCTGCTCGAATCCTCATGGTCGGCTGTGGCAATGCGGGTATTTCTCTTTCTCTTTCTCTCTCCTCCCCTCCTCTCCTTTCTCTCTCTCTTCATATCTTGTTTAACTAATTGGATTTGCAATCAAAATTTTAGGGTTTTCTGTTTTAATCGTATCTGTAATTAATTCTATCTTTACTGAGCTCAGGCACCTTCCTCATCTATTTTGTAATGGGAAATTTTGTGGGTTGAGTCCAAGCTTAGTTGAATTATGGGTATAAATTTGCTATCCCCTTACGCACTTTGTTTGCTTCAACTATCTTGAAGTGTTTTTTATTTTATTTTCTTTCCTTAGTATTGTATAAATTTGGGGTGAACTTGCATTTCTAAATAAATAAAAATCAATTTTTGAAGGAGTTTTGCTAGAATAACACCAGAATTTGACACCAAAATATTACATCTGTTTTTTTAAAAGTGGTATGAAGGGCTGAAATGGAATTAATATTTTTTAAAAGCCCTTTCTAAAAAAGATATGTCTAGTAAAATGGGTACCTAATATGATAACCGTTGGATCATTTTGGACTAGAATGATATAGACTATTCTTTATCTTTTGAGGCAAAGAATGAGCTGATTTAGTAAATAATAGATTTTGAGTTTAAGGAGTTTGGATAATTTCCGTAAGCTTTTATTAGCTTAAGTCAGGATTTTAGTTGCACAAAGCGGGAGTAGTGTGGATAGAAACTGGGGTACGGAGTTGGGAAGTGGTTGTAATCATCTTTTAGACTTTTAGTTTTGTGCTAAATCCATTTGAGTGGAACTGTTACAGCCAACTTGGATGTATCCAGACTGCAGGTTCATGTGCAATTTTGCTAAATGATGTCGGCATTATTGGATGAATTGACATGTTTAATGGCATATTAGCTGACTCATCATTTTGGAAACCTCTGAAGCACGGATTCTTCAAAACAGGCGCCGCACCCGAATCGGATTCGAATCGGGTGCTGGTGCAGCTTGGGTGCTTGGGGATTCACACCCAATTCAGCTAAAAACGAAGCCCTATTTTGAAAATGCAAAAAAGCCCTTAGATTCGTATTAGAATTCGTTTGAGACTCGTATGAGATTAGTTTGATACAAAATTTTCATATTTTAAGAAACTTTTTTAGAGGAAGTTTTCTACACTTTATTTAATTTAATATTTTTTGCAGTTTTCTTAATCAATAATGGACAAGAATTTTTAAATTTTATTCAGAATGTTTATTTCTATAATTGTTAAATTTTATGTGAAAATGTCATATTATGTTGAATGATCAAGATAATTATATAAAATATTAATTTTTATTTTTACACATATCTAATGCCGCACCGTATCCTAATAATTTGAAAATTGATGAATCCCCGCACCCGCATCCCTGAATCCGCATCCCCGTGTCCGAACCCATGCTTCATAGTTGGAAACTAATGTTGAAACACCAAAGTGTTAAGAGTACGAGAACTTCAATTAAAATTGAAATTGTTTGGGCAATTGAAAACGGTTACTCGACTCTCTCCCTCAGCCTCAAGACAAGACAAGTTAACCATCACTAGGAGGGTGCCAAGTTGTTTAATATTGATGTGGCATTTGATGTTTGATAACACAAGAAGTAATACTTAAGTGGCACAAGAAACAGATAAAATGTATCCTACATGTATCAATTTAATATTTCTTGCTAATATCAAATTGTATCCGATAGATATGGGTATTTTTATCACGAAAAGTATTTGAATTTCCTACATCCTAGCTTACTATATCATGAATTTTGTCATTACTACGTACTCTTAGTTGGCAAGTGGTTTTAGAGATGACAATTTTTTATTTACAGTTTTGTCAGAGGACATGGTGAAGGATGGGTATGAAGATATTGTGAACATTGACATTTCCTCGGTGGCCATTGACATGATGAAGAAGAAGTACGAGAACATTCCTCAACTGAAATGTATCCTAATCAAATAACAATCTTCATTAGTTTTTAGCTGTGAAACTTAAGCTTACACTAACATTGTCTTTCTGTAAGTTAGAACTATTGATTTCTGCTATATTTCCTTTATGATCTCAATAGATATGAAAATGGATGTTAGAGATATGAGCTACTTTCCAGATGACTCATTTGAGAGCGTCATCGACAAAGGTATTGTCTTTGACCACTTCCTCTCCATGTCTTGCCCAAATTTGTGAAAATTGTGCATTAAATTAATAGGCTGTAAGCTGATGCATCTTTCTTGTTTTTTTTGCTTACCTATTTACAAATTTGGTCCTGTTGATCCTCCATCTAGGCACTCTTGATTCTTTGATGGTAAGACTCATGCTTCAAATGCTGTCATGATTCACGATTTGTTTCTGGGCTTGATCTGACATTTTAGTTTTGTTTTTGAATTCTAGTGTGGCACCGATGCTCCACTTAGTGCTGCCCAAATGCTAGGGGAAGTTAGCAGGTTTAGGCTTCATCACCTCAGGAGATAAATAGTAATTATTGATGTATTATAGGATTTGAATGCTCAATTTCTCTCAGATCATTATTGGTTTTCATTTTCACTTTCTCTGACTAACAAATACTCATTCTTGCTTGTAGGCTTCTTAAACCTGGAGGGATCTATATGTTGGTATACCTTAAAGTTTAAACTATGTTCTTATCTTTTTTATATTCTTTGTTTGATGTTTGCAAACTTAGAAGTTGAGTTTTTTTGCTATTTACAGATAACGTACGGTGATCCGACTGTAAGGGTTCCACATTTGAATCGAGATAGATATAACTGGAAGATTACATTGTACATCAAATGTAAGTTTCTGTATACCTTCTCTTTTTTATTATAAAATCTGTTTCTGCAGTAATTGATGTTTCAATGGTTCTGTTATGTCTCATTCGATCTTTCAGCATAATCTTATGCTTTTTATTTCCTCATGTTTCGGTTTTTCTCCTTCTTAATTGTACAACCGTATAATGGGTCTTAATTAGAAGTTCATCAAAACGTATATAGATAGTCTACTTGCTTTTGAGATAGGATAAATCTACACTTGAATTCACACTTGATTCTTAGATCTGGTGGTAGTCCACATACATGTTGGACAACCAACATGATGGGGTAACTATACTGTGCAGACCATCCTTACAAAATTTAGAACATTCCAACATTTTAACTTCCTCAAAGTCGACCTCAAATTTCCAATATTCCAACATGGTTAATATTATTCTAATGTATCATGGCTAGAAGTCATTGGATGTTGAATCATCTACTTGCTTTTGAGATAGGATAAATCTACACTTGAATTCACACTTGATTCTTAGATCTGGTGGTAGTCCACATACATGTTGGACAACCAACATGATGGGGTAACTATACTGTGCAGACCATCCTTACAAAATTTAGAACATTCCAACATTTTAACTTCCTCAAAGTCGACCTCAAATTTCCAATATTCCAACATGGTTAATATTATTCTAATGTATCATGGCTAGAAGTCATTGGATGTTGAATCCCTAACATGATCTCTATTTGGTTGAGGATGTTATGTGTGTGACTGTGTAGGAATTCATTGTGGACTTACTCTCTTGCTTATTATGCTTTTCTTTTGTTGGTGTTTTTGGTGCCTTTGCCAGGGTCTTGTTTTTTTACTTAATTTTAGCTCAACAGCTTGTTGTAGATTTAGTTTAACTCACAAGTGGAATGAATCATATGTAGATGTAGCATGTATTACAACTTTACAAGGTCAACCCACGAAGACCTGTGTGGAATTTAAACTAAATCTAAAACTAATCTAATAAACTAGTAAAAACACAACTAATCAGTATCAATTCTTTTCAATAATCAATCCTTTTCAATTCAATAAAAAGAGGTGATTTGAATAAGTACTTAAAGTGATTAAAGAAAATGATTCTTTTAGCGATTTAAAAAAAGATAAAAAGAGAGTGATTCTTTCCAAACAATGAAAACCTAGGGTTTTGGGTTCTACCATAACATGCACATAAGCCATATGTCATAATTCCAGTTCCTTCCAAATTTGTGATCCAAATAACAAATGAAACAAATATTAATGATCCATTAATGGTTAAGGAAAAAACTTAAACCAAACAGGTAAGATCTCATTCACTCTAAAAGGATCAAATCCATTACTTGTCTAGAAGGACAAATCGATTACTTGTCCTATCAAGTATGAACAAACAAAGAGTTAAATTTAAGCATGGCCTATCAAGTTAGAAAGCACAAATAATCCAAAAATAGGATAAAATGAATTGAAGTACCAAAGTTGTTGACAATCTCTCTCTCTTATATACATAACAACTTAGAAACCTATTGTAACACTAAAAACTTGTTCCATAGGTGCAATAACATATTATACTTTTTCTTTTAAATAATAATAATAATAACAATAAAAAATAAATTATTGTTTTTTGCTTTGCCTTTTGGTTTTGGTGCCTTTAATCTCTTCACTATAGTGAGATTGGCTGTTGTATATTTCTTATGTACGAATTTCTAATCTCTCTAAATTTGTTTTTCCAACCAAAAAAAAAAAACCAATAAAACAAAACAGTACAGGTACAATCTTGTAATCGCAATTAAAAAGAGGTTACTTGTGCTTGCTACTTTTGAATATTGAAAACTGTATCATGATTCATTACATAAAACGTTTAATCAGGTAGATTCTGTCCTTCTCAAAGGGTACTTAATTTGTGCTCACTCTTTATTCACATAGATGATGTCTCAGAATAATACATCTTATACAAAATGATAGTTATACCAAAGGCAATGACATCGTGATCTTATATAACATTGTGCAAGCCCAGCAGCACTTAACCATATATGCAACTGGGGCTATCTATCATATCATGGTTTTTGAAATTTTTGTCTCAGTAATTGGATTTCTTTGATTGTACTGATATTTGGCCGTTCTACATTATCGTATTTGTTCCTTTTTCTTTTCTTTCCGTTTCCTCTCGTTTCGTTTTCCAATTTTTTATACTTTTGATCCTTGCAGCCAGACCAGGATTTAAAAAGCCGGGTGGTATCAGTTCTTCATCAAAATCACTCCTAGAACCTGTTCCTATCACAGAAAAGGGCCTCCTTCCTCCAGGTTTTGTTCTAGAAGATCCAGAGTCCCACTATATATATGTGTGCCAGAAAATGGATGGAATGATGGATGTAGGTGATGCGCCCATCGATTTGGAGACGGAAAGTGTTGTATACCGATGACACAAAGGGGTCGAGCGACTAAATTTTATGTCTGTATACTTCAAAGCCTCATAAACTTTAGCTCCGCCATCGTAATAGTTGCATCCACTGTTTCTGTTTAGTTGTAGCCTGTAGGACTACCTTTGAGTTGCAGGTGTTCAAAGAGAACAGGCTTATTCCATTGTACCAAAAACCTGAATTTGGAATAGTTTGTATTTTTAATTAGGATCAGTTCCATACAGTTCCTAATTCTGGAGCATTCGTTTATATCTTGGAACGGTCTCTAATATTTAAGAAAAATAAAGATGACTAGGAGGCTCTGCTTAAACCGTTTTAGATTTGAGACGGGTTTGGAGCCGTTCTAAAATGGGTTAGACCCGCTCCAATTTGTAAATTAAGCCCCAGTTAGGAACGGTTTGGGAGTGTTCCGATGTTCCTAATCGATAATTTCATCGTTCTTGTTAATTCTATCACACAGAACTAAGCTTCAACTTGTCGTCAGTCTTTGCGTGTAAGAGTATTAATGAAGTGGATTCTGTCTCTTGCACCTTGGACAAAATAGCTACTACTGTGTACTGTCTTGTATTGTTGGATTGCATGGATGAATTTACAGTTTATATATGTTCTAAATTACTTGCAAGCAGTTGTGCATTCAATTTTAAGAACAGATTTATGGACTTTTCTTTATATACATGGATCCAGATCCACCATTTTTCATAGCCCATCAGTGAAAAGAGTGAAGTTTTACTTGTTAACCCTATAACATAAGGGAAAAGAAGAGGATAACTGAAAGAATCAACGGATACCTGAACATTAATGTCAATGTTTTCTTCTGCTCCTACGATTCTATGATCCTTGAGATTGTGCCAAAGTTGGGTGCAGCAGATGATGATGATAAACTACCCGGGAAGACTAACAGCTTTTAAGAACAAATTTGGTTAAGTACTCAAACACACCACCTAATTAATCTATGCACATGATGCCAAATTTTAATTCCTCTATTTGAGCTCTGTTTCTTTTCCACGCATAATTGATGTTTGTTACCAGTTACGACCCACTGAAACATCATAAGCCTCGAGGAAATAACCCCACAATGCGAAAGCAATCCTACTATGCAAAAGGATATTAAAAAGCTGAATCGGAAAAGGGAGAACATGCCAAAGTTACATGGCATGTGGGAGACCGGCTTTCATGGGCTCTACTCTATTATGGAGGAGGGTTGTGGCTGATTTGCAGCAAAATATCACTATTCTTTAAAATTCCAAACATGTTGGGTTGGCTTCCTTACTGCTCTTCAGGTTGTCAATCATGTTCATGTATGAAGTCAATTTTTTTTTTATGTCAATTTGTGTTTAGGTGTATGCTCTTAGAAAGTTAAGGCCTAATTGCCTATACTTCACAAACCACTATTTTCCGTTTAGAAGTTACTGATATTTTGAGGTGCCACTTAGTAGAAATGGTAAAGTCGTTGGGAGTTGAACCTACGACTCGGGTTCAAAACCTACCTACATCTTAACATCTAACAATTAACAACGATTTAGGGATATGAAGAGCGCTATAAACAAAAGAATTGAGTATCTGTTCCATATAATCATCAATCATCATCATTTTCAACTTTCAACTCACTGCTACTTATGTACAAAGAAAGAAACAAATACACTAATATCTACATACATTTAGCTTCCTCATTTTCTTCTTCTTCTCGTATTGAACATAGAAACTTAAGTAGAGAATGCAAAACTATTCCCAAAAGAAGCTTTCTTGAAGTTTATATGACTGTGGTTGGTTACCTTCTAGTATGAACTCTGCTGCAGCTTCCTCTGTGAGATGTAGTCATAAGCACGAACTAAACGTTTACGAAATCGTCTGAGATTCAATTCCACATTCTGGCCATCTAGATAGATCTTCTTAGTATATTCCCACCCTTTCGCGTTAACACTTTCAGGATCATTGAGTACTGGATCGTCGTTATTGTAGTTCCCATACAAAGAGCTCTCTCTTGGAAGGATTTTGTAGGGCATGTACTTAAGTCCAAGCTTCACTGATGGATCACCATAGTAAGTTTCTGCAGCCCAGTCGGTCCCAAGGGGGATAACCTGGATAAATACGGAACCCGGCTTCATGAAGAGGAAATGAGTCATGGCAGCTCCATGGACACCAACCATCATATCACTAGAATTCAGCGCTCGATATATCTTTGCTAGCTCTGTTCTAGGATTTGGTCTCAACACTTCAACTTGAAAACCAATATCCTCCGCCAATTCCACCATTGCACCTTCATTGATTATCGATCTAGATCCATTTCGAGATATGATGACTAGTTTTGGCTTCTTCATTTCTTCTTTTTCTTCTTCTTCTTCCTCTTCTTTCATAGAAGACAGCCATGGAGGTAAAGAAGACAAGTTTTTTAGTTCTCCAGAATCTGGTTTCAACTGTAATTTCAATTGGGCTTCTTCTTCTTGTAATCCTTTAATTCTAGGCCAATATGCCCGATCAAGAAGTCTGCGAAAATCTCTAATAGTTGTGTTCTTCCCCTGCAATCGATCCACGGCGAGTTCATCATGAATCTGAAGACCTACAATGGCCTCAGGGAAGCAATGTGTTCTATTATCACCACTGAAATTGATCACGGGATAATCGGAGAGTTGGGAGAGGATGTCACTGTACTTTGTAATCCACCATTCATGGTATTCGAGTGCGACGAAAACAACTTGCTTGTTCAAGTGTTGTGAAGTGATGAATAGAGGAAGAATTCCATCATTGAATTCATGGTAAACATTTCCAGTATAACCTCCATTCGAAAACACGACAGCCGGAACAGAGTGTTTTACTTGGCAGGGCTTTTGATTTGTTTTCTTCCCAAATTTTGATTTCTTCATAACAACAAGGTCTAATTGATCAATTGTGTCCATCACACTTTTCTCCCATTTTCTAGTGTAGGGTTTAATCTTTTCATATTGCTGTATCTCTTCTTCTTCCTGTATTCTTCTTCCATTGCTGATATTGTTAGAAGAGTACAGAAAGATTGAAAATGAAGCAGAGTGAGTCCTTATATCCCCTTTCATGAAACAAACATCTGAACGAATGCTACTTCTATCACAGCAAATGTTACCTACATATTTGTAAAAAAGAAAACCAGTAAAAACCCAAGATTGAACAACAGTTTATTTGATTTATAATCTGATTCATAGATTTAAAAAGAGAAAAACAAGAAAACCCACTAACCAGAAGTAATTGAAGAACAGAGAGGAACATAAGAACCTGTTGTATCAAAAAAGAACCCATCATTTCCTACTGCAAAAGTATCTGTCAAGAGCAAAAGGAGAAGTATTAGACAGAGAAAAATAAACCTAAAAAGAACCTTTTAGAGAGAGAGAGAGAGAGAGAGAGAGAGAGAGAGAGAGAGAGAGAGAGAGAGAGAGAACTTACAAAGAGTAAAGAGCTGAGGAGCAAAGATTAAGCAGCAAGAGAGAAGGACTAAGAGGAAGAGAAAGATAAATCTGGGTCTTTTGTTGTAAAAAACAGGACTGTTCCCAAACTCAAACATAAGGGTTTGTGATTCTTCATCTCCTTGTTTTACTAGTAAACTACTCTTCTTCAACTGATGATAACGTTGATGACGAACCATCTTCTTCTTTTTTCTTTTTTTTTTTCTTTTTTGTTGCTTCTTCTCTCTCTAAACTGAGCTGCAAAAGCTTCTTCTTCTTCTTCTTGTGAGGAGAGAAATGGAGACTACAAAAATGTTTATATGTTAAGCTGAACAGTGAAAAACTGAAGATGGAAGGTAGTGAGGTGGGAAGGGTTTTGTTATTCTGTACAGGTGGTTTCTAGGGGAGAGAAGAAGGAATCAAAAGAAGATGGATGAGAGAGAAAGTAGAGAGAGAGAAAGAGGGGCTGTCAAAGCTGTGTATTTTGCTGGAGATGGTCAAGAAAAGCGTGTAAGAAAGAAGAGAGAAGAGTTTTAGGCACTTTGCCTACCTTTGCTGAAAGGGAAATGGTTAATGGAGTGAAGACTAATCAAAGGAGACTACTTTGAAAGATAGGTTTAGGCAACAATGAAGAAAGTTTTTATTTATGAGAAGCACTTTGGATTTAAAAAACAAATTTTGAAGCACTTGGTTACTTGGTATTTGGAAGTATTTTTGGGTCCCCAGTCACGTGCAAAAGAACAGCCTGATCCTTGATTTTTTAACCGTTGCAAAATGCTCAGATCCAATGGTTCGCAACTACACATATTAAAAAAATTAAATCCAATGGTTAGAAATGAGTTCAGTTTTGTAGACCTATGTTCAACTTGGGTCAATAAGACCCATTGTGTAATTGATGAAGAATAATAGTAGATGGTGACCCGAATAGGGAAGCCCTAGTAGGTTTAAAGTCATCATTTCACCCTACATCAACTACTACATCTTTATTATTTGGGAAAGACTAATCTTATGACTATAAGATGCACGACACTAAGAGGGCGTTGGGCAACGACTTTGAAATTTTTTTTTTTTGACTTATAAAAAGTAAAAAAGTTTGTATAGTAACGTTTTTTAAAGTAATTTTTAGAAACAAAAAAGTTACTTCTTTTTTACTTTTAAAACAAAAAAGTTACTTCTTTTTGACTTATGACTATAAGATGCACGCATTAAGAGGGCGTTTGGCAGCCACTTGAGGAGTTTCTTTTTGACTTATAAAAAGTAAAAACGTTTGTATAGTAACGTTTTTTCAAAGTGATTTTTAGAAACAAAAAAGTTACTTCTTTTTGGAGCAAATTTTTTTTGCTTTTCTGCTTCTTAGAAGTTGCTTCTCTTTGAGTACTTTGTAACAACTAATAACTCATCATTTTTTAAAACGTATAAGTGAGTAGTTTACCATGCAAACTTCTCCTTATTTTCTACTTCTCAAAAATATATATATATATTTTTAAAGCAGGTTGCCAAACGCCCTCTAAATGATCCAGAATAACCTTATGTGCAATGGGATGAGTTGAAGGACGCTTACAAAACTCGAAAACACACTTAAGCCAATTGGCTTGGGGCTGTTTACCAGCTGTGCTAACCCCTGTTGGGTATTTAGCTATCTTGCATTATTCAATTGGTTGAGGAGGCTAAGTCTCCACCAATTACATGATGGTGTTCGGTCTCCTTGACCCACCTTGACCTTGAACATGGGTTTTCTTGACCCACCTTGAACATGGGTTTACAAAATCTTATTCAGTTAGGGATAGATGACTGTCAGTCAACTTTTCTGGTGGTCCCACCAAGATCAGTCATGGATACCAAAAAGAAAAAAAAAAAAAAACCAAAAAAGAGCTAAAAATATTTAAATAAAAAGGGAATCTCATTTAGTCTGATAAAGAATTCCTTGGGGAAATTAAAAGATAATTAAACAGAAAAACAAACATTTTTATGAATAATTTGCATAATTAATGTTAAACTTTCTGCCTCCAAGATGATCGGTTTTGGGCCCCAGAGAGAATATTCTATTGCTCTGCCCCACTGCAGTACTACAGCTGCCCATACAATTTGATCCAAAACAAATGTATTTTATTATGAAAACCTAAAAAGCTAGCCATTAAACAGAGGCTCAATTCCAGGAAGCAGTAATGAAACACTTAAAAAATAATGACTTTTTTTTTAAAAATATTAATCTTGATCTAATCTTATTAAGACCAACTTTTCAAGAAACCTATATAAAAATGTAGGTTCTTAAGGCAGGCAAAATGATAAGTATCCAATGCAATTTTTTTCCAAGGAAGTGCATGAATTATGATGTAGACTAAATTTTAAAGTGTTATTTCAAAAAATTTGACATACTCCATAGTCCATAGACCTTGGTAAAAATGATGTTGATGATCGGACGGTTAAAAACTCGTTGATAAATAAATTTATTGATGTTATAAATGAAATGACCATGTCAATAAATTTACGACTGTCAGATAATTAAAATCGAGGGTTGGAATTTTTTTATCAAATTTACTGTCCCAAGATCCCCACCCTTAACTAATAGTCATTTGAATTTATTACCACACTTTTTGTGGGTCAATGACTTTTGACTAGTAGTTATGTTTAATTTAGAAAACATGGAAAGACATGTATTTATTTATTTTTTTATATAAGCAAAGAGAGGAAAGACATGTATTATTGTATATGGAAAAGATCCAAGTTCAAATCTTAATATTAGGGTTCAGATTGTTAGGGTTTAATACTGATTGATTCCAAATTGGTTGAGTTAAATCAGTATCAATAAATCCGTCATTGATCCAAACTTGACCTAGCTAGAGCCTAGAGTGTTTTAAATTGTAGCTACACATTTTTGTATTGGTATTATAATAGTGAAACTTAGTATTAAACGCAGCCAATCTGAATTAAACTTGACCTGCCACTCAAATTAAACTTATTACACTGAATTAATTTGCCTTTTACTAACACTTGTGCAAGGCACATGTGCATGCAACAGTGCCACATGCATGCAACTTGACGTTTTTATTTTATTTATTTTCCTTGAAAGAAAAGAAAAAAGATTTTGTTGTGATTTTGCAATAAATTTACACTATACATGTGAACTGGGTAGATTCCATGCATCACGATTGCAATTTGAGTTGGTTAACAAATTGAATAATGCTATTCATTCCAACGAAATGCATTCAAGACAAAGTCTAAAAGTCCCCTCTAAATCAATCCTTCGTATATTTTTTCCCCGTGAACTAGGTATCAACATTTTGGAGTTTTATATTTACAACGCTTCTATTTTCCATATGAAATAGTCTGAAGAATGGCTCGATGCATATGTGGCAATAACATTTTTGCATTTCTGCACAATTCATGCGATAGAAAGACATAGGAGACATCGTGCCATTGTCGATATAAAAAGTTTATTATATTTAAGATTTTGTCTTGAATGTATTTAATGAGTTAAACGATGTCCAATAAGAGAAACAAAATGAGTGATTTTGTTTGGGTTCTATCTTGAAGTCAGTAATTAGAATCATGGGATAGAGGTGGCACTCTCGCTCCAAAATCTCACACTCCAATTTCAAAAATATTCAAAAATTAAAGATATTTTTTAATTAATCCCTCTCTTGTTTCCGCTCCCCACTCACTTTGATTAGTTTAGATTTTGACCATCCACTAATAAAGGGGTAGTCTAAAAGGATAGTGTTAGCCCTATAACAGGTAGTGTCACCCAAAAATAAGCACTATAGGCCGAACAGATCAGTAGCATTTTGCATTCAAATTGGACTTGTAGCAGAGTGTGTTATTTTAAACTTTTGAAAACAATATTGGAAAGTAAGTAGTCTTTTTTTAAAACCAAGAATTAAGGCGTCTTGTGTCCTGTGTTTTTATGAGTAGCCTCAAACTTTCTAAAGAAGATTTATTAATATATATATATGGATTGCTTCCCAAACAATATTTATAAGTAAAAAAACTAGGGTATTCTTTTGATGGGAATTACTAAACTATTCTACTCCCATTCCCATAGCATTGCATCACACCTTTGATGATCATGAGGACCCCGAGATATTGACATTGTAGTATCCCTGCTGTTACATTGGCACTGAAATCCTAGACATTACAAGTGTAACAATGGCATGAGAAAAATGCCACTACCAATAAGCAAAGAAATGTGCCATGACCAAAATCGATATAAGCTTATAAATAATAGATGTTACTTAAGGACCTTCATCTAGATTATTATTTTTGGGCCTTTAATCCCAAAGCCCATTTGTTAGGGGTTCCCTTCTTATAATTCTACCTTCATAAAAATACATTCCACCACTTCATTTTCTTCACCAACTCCACCTCCATCATTGTGCCACCATGACCACCACCAATGGCACCTCCACCCCCAACTCTATGAAATTTCTCTTCTCTTAAACTCATATTAAAAAAAAACACACAGAAAAACCAAACCCCACCTCAGCACAACACCATCAAACAACAGGAAAAAAAGAAAGAAGCATTTGTGGTCGAAATGAAGATCACGACAAGAAAAAAAACAAACCAAATCTGAATAAAAATAAAATTAACC
>MVGT01003438.1:292372-317598 GCA_002174775.1 Macleaya cordata
CAAAAAAAAAATCATTCCCTCCATTTCGGAAGTCCTAATATCAGCTCCCTTTCTTTAATTGAGGAGCCATATTGATATTCCATCTAATTCAATCTGTGGGCTTCTTTCCCTTCAAAAGAATTTTGTGGGCTTATTTCTTGTTCTGAACCTATTAATTTTTGACCCAAAACTATCTACTGGGTTACCACATAAAAGCTGAGCCCACAGTAAGTTTGAATACAAGCAACTAAGCAGTCTGAAGCGCCCCTTCTATTTCTTCTATTTCGAAGTCCAGATCCAGAACAAGTGATGGAAGCTATTGATAGATAGATATTGCTTTTTTCTTGTTGTCGGAGTCGGATTCATTTTAGTTTGACTAATCCCACTCCCACATCGTGAATCTGCCACCAAGTATTTCTAAGTTGATTAATGACTGAAATCATCATGGATTGGGCTGATCTCAGATAGGCGTAGGCGTGAGGGAGTTGAGTCGTCGTCTCTCAGGTCCCAGTTATGGGCTTTTGCTCGTTTTTGCTCATTGTATTACTTCTTAAAGCAAGTACAGTGGACCACTGTAGTTGCCCTTAGGTTCATCGAGTAATCCAAGGAATCCGTTTTAGGGTTTGCCTATGTTTGTCCAAGTTAATTCCTTGGGTTTATCATGTCTGATGGATTGAAAAAAGAATCAAAAAATAAAAAAATTTGACAGTAAAATCCTTAAATAGAAGTTGGTTGAGTAACAAACTAACAATTTTGCCATTTTTTTAAAACACTAATGATGTGTTTAATTGTGCATGATTTCTACAAAATTGAGTTAATTTCGTTTAGTAACTGGGAGTCCATTAGTCCACTCACTTAGGGCAAGGCCAGTGGATACCTTAAAGCATCAAAACCATAAAATTAGCTAGGCTAGTGGGTACCCTTAAGCATCAAAACTTTCACTTCATCTACTAGTTTGGGGTGGGCATAAGAGGTTAAGGGGATTCGCAAAAAACTTTTGCGTGGGACAAATCGCAGAAATGTCATGCGATGGGAGAAATCGCATAAATGTCCTGCGAGATCTCGCAGAAATGTTCTGCGATTTCTCTCAAAAAATTATTATTTTATTTTTTCTAAAAACTTTTAACTAATAAAAAAATGTTAAAATCTTTTTTGTCTCATTAAATAATAAAAAAATTAAAAAATTAAAAAGAAAAATGTGTCACAGAGACAGTTTAAAAAATAATAAAAAAGAAGAACTCTCCATTAGCCTTGGCATACTCTTGAGCATCAAACCCACCTTGATTCTTGGTGGGTTTGATGCTTCCCATTGGCCTTGCCCTTAAAAGCGTGACAAATAATTATATTTCTACAAAACTGATGGAAATGACTGTATTTTTGCTCAACATATTTCTTTGCAATACACAGCCGCAATCATAGAGTCATTATTTTGACAAACAAAAAATATTATTTCATTTATTAATTTTCAACGTTAATTAAAAATGGGGTTTTAAGTTAATTGTGTCCACGAGGTCAATATGTATTAGCTGGTACGAAAACCAACTCCAGAAAAATACTCATACCAATAGGTATAGAGAAAAATACCATTATGCATCAATTGACAAAGGAAAGATCCTATGAAACCCAGAAAAATCAACACCAATGAAAAAGAAAAACTACCAACTTGAAGCAGAGAGACCATCATCAACATTTTTCAACATAATTTGGGGGCATTTTTGTTAACCAGGGGTATTCGGGTCCTCTTAGAGGACTTGTCTAATCCATGGGATTAAGCCTTTCGCCTAGTAGTTGTCCACCCCTCACGTGACTTATGAGGTCATTAAAATTTTTTAATTTTGATTTGCCTTTAAGTTTGACCCATGTAATATTAATATATTAGAGCCATCTATTCGTATGTAGAGGCGACGTCTCTTTATATGTGGTGGCGACCTTCATATGCTCATGAATGTTGGTGGTTTCTTTTTATCAGTGATGGTGCCGACTTAGTTATAAGATCTTGGTAATGTCTTTGTGCTTTTAACATCCTGGCGACTAGCAATCAACGATCAATCGCCGTTATTAAAACTTTGCGCAATAATCTCTTCTATAAAAAATAAAAAAATAAAAAATAATTTCATAAACTGACCCCAAAGTAAGTTGTGGGTAGTTTTGGTACTATACTAATGATTTTGCTTCTTTGGTTCTTTCTTTAATCAAAACAAAAGCATCAACAAAGAAAAAAAAGGACAATGTGTGGTCTTTCCCTAAATTATGCATGCAGCACACGTGCAATATTATAATTTACCTCTTCACTTGTGAATGAATTAAGGACCTTCTTATCCAATTAAAAAAATTAAAAAAAGCAAGATTAATCATTGATAATGACAATGATGATAAATTGAGTAAAGGTTTTCTACTTGATGTTGATGCTCCTACACGTGTCCCTCAATCTAAACCGTTAAAATGTTAGGCCACCGATCAGATTGATCAGAGCCAGTACATCATAGAGTTGGAACCGTCCATAATATTAATATTTGTTCTTTAAAAAAAAAAAAAGCAACTGATGATTACTATTAATGAAAAAACCCTAAACATCATCAACTAATTTTAAACAAACTCTTTTATTTTACTTAATTAGAAATTGGAAGGGACAGAAGGCATCTTTCTTTTACTTCTCAAATTTTTTTCAAATTGTTTATAAGTTATAAATCATCATCACTTTCATGTCACCACTCAAAAATCAAACTATATTTTAATGATCCTCATCTCTGTCAGGCCTCAACTACCCCCTCTCTCTCCTCTCCCACATAACCTTACATTTTAATCCAATTTCCACACCGGTCCACCCTTAATTTTCTAGAGATAAAAAACCATTTATAGTGATGTATTTTCTAGTGATAAAAAAGACCAAGGTTCCATTTACTAGTTTTTATTTTTTATTTTTTTAAATAGGTTTATATTTTCAAAAAATAAAAAATAAATAGGTTTATATTTTTAAAAAATAAAATAAAATCTCACCATGGGTCGTTTCATGCCTAAAATTTTAAAGAAAATACTAGATTTACTGCATTTTTTTAACTTGCATTCCTACTACTTAGTCATCTTAGGGTTTTGTTATAATTTCACACCTTTGAGTGATTTTTGTCATTTTCAAATTAACATAAATACCTTTTTTTTTTTGAAAGCAGACGTAAATGCCCTTCTAAATTGCTTAGGCAATAAGTATAGCATGGCCAAAATTTTAAACATCAAATGGCTCGGATTTCTTGTTTTGATTTGATTACAGCAATCAATAGGGTTATGTAAATAAGATTCCTAAATCCTAATTATCTCAAACCCTTTCCGTTTCTACCTACTAGTACTAGTCATAACTACGACCGGCCTTCAGATTTTACGAGCTCAAAAAGCAGGCCGTACGTGCATAATTTTTTTTCTTAAAGATATATAATTTTTCTCATTATGTATAAGGTCAAAAAAAAATTAAGAGCCTTGGCCAGAAAAATTCAAAATTATGTATGGTTAGTTGGGATGGGGGATCCCAAGGTAAGAATTCAGTGGGGACCAGGGATTCATATTTTCCTGGTCTATTTGGCTGCTAAGAATCCCTGGAAACTTGATTTCTAGGGAAACATGTTTTCTAGCAAATCCTTGTTTTGGAGTCCCACCTCCCCTCTTAGAATTTGCTGGAATTCTAAACTAAGGATTCATTATGTATTCACCCAACTCAATGCAGATTACACCCCACAAAATTAAGACAACGAAATAGAGATTTTCCTTGGATTTTAAATGGCAGCCAAACAAACCAAAGGATTCAAGCTTCCAAGAATTCATGAATCCATGGATTCTTTTATAGTTGCTAAACAAACCAAAAGAATTCATGTTTCTAGGGATTCATGTTTCCAAGGACTCAATGAAAACATGAATTCTACACCCAAACACACTATAATAGAATTTCTAAGTACGTGCCAAACGAGTTCTGCTTCTTGATATAGCATCATCAAGAACCCAATCTAAATCGATATATCAATCAATCAACAACATCCTTATGATTAATCAAGCTATAATTCTAGATCAGACGATCAATATAATTCGTTCAAATTAATGACCCACATATTGAACGTTCAACCTAGATGAAGTGTATTGATGGGGTTCAAATCCTGTCCCTATTTTGTCTATTCCTTACTTGTCCCTTAGCTAATTTTGCCTTGTGAAACCCTTGACTATCCAATGGGTGAAATGTTCTCCTCGTCACCATATAGACTATTCTCAAAAAAAAAATCAGCTTATTTCCTAAAACCTCTAACGTGGATGAGAATAATCCCACATGAGATATGAGAGCCTAGCAAACCCAATGTATAATGATCCTGGGCCACTCCACTCATAGTCAATTAGTTTTGAATTGGATACTCACAAACTTAATATAGTATCAGAGCTGGGCCCACACGTGATAGGCCCAACAACCACACGTACTCTTCGTCACTCAAAAAGAATTCCACGTGTTAGGCGCAAAAGAATGCCACACGTAAGGAGGCATGTATAATGATCCTGGGGCGTGATTAGAATAGTTCCACATAGGATATGAGAGACTAGAAAACTCAATATATAATGATCCTGGGCAACTACACTCATAGCTAATTGGTTTTGAGTTGGAGCCGACTTGCCCATAACTAATCTGGACTAACTTGACATTTTTTATATAAAATAAGAAAATGAGTCCCTCTTACTACCCTAATTCAACCACTAGATAGTGAGAAGGCACAACGCTAGCAAAATTAGGGAGGGGATGGGACAAAGGATTTGAAGTGTGTAATGAGTTGGGTGAACTATTAACCCCCATGACATCAATGGTGCTTTGCACGACCCATAGTGTTTGTCCTATCATCATCATCATAAATATAATATACCTCTATCGTTCCCCTTTTTAATAGCCACCTTCCAACACTATCATCAACTTGTCTGCCCTTTCCTTCCTTCCTCTCTCTCTCTCTAGAGTCTAGAGAGAGAAACTCTGTATAGTACTTTAATTCTTTGTTAAACCTCCCTAGCTATAGAAATTAACCCGGCTAGCTACAATGAGATCTGAATTAGAAGTTAGCAACTTACATAGAAACAACAGCACCACCTCCAGAACCAGCACTACTACTCGTAAGAACCTCCCTTTCAACTACATGAGATCTTCATCTACATCATCATCAACAACAGCAAGGACCTCAATTAATTCATCAAATCAGTTTTCATCGTACGATATCGATCATGATCATATCGATTACCACTTCTCATTTTCATCATCAGCTGATACCGTGAAGCCACTCGTTGCTCGTAAATACGGTGGTATTATTCATGCACGACGTCGACGTTTCGAAGATACTAGTAATACTGTTAATTATAAGGCGACCGGCGGATCGAAAACTAGTTTGCTTTCTATTATTAGGTCACTTTTCTGTTACATTTCTCTCCCAAATTTTATCTCTACATCTTCTACATGTCGTTGGATGACAATTCCCTCTAGGCTCTTGACAACATCTCCAGCCTCGTACAGTTTAGGCCGTAAGGTCACGGGCACACTCTTTGGACACAAGAAGGGTCACGTTAGCTTTGCAGTTCAACATGACCCACGCTCCGAACCCGTCTTGCTACTTGAATTAGCCACCTCCACGGCCATGTTAATCAAGGAGATGTCGTCTGGACTAGTTCGTATTGCACTCGAATGCGAGAGGGGATCATCTGAAGGTGGTGGTGGTGGTGGTGGTGGTGGTCGTGGCCGGTCCATAAATAAGTTGTTCCAAGAGCCTATGTGGACTATGTATTGTAATGGTAAGAAATGTGGTTACGCGATTTCTCGAAAATGTAAGGAGTCTGATTGGCATGTGTTGAGTACGGTTCAGACCGTTTCGGCTGGTGCCGGTGTTATTCCAATGGATAAGGTTGCGACGGGGAATTGGTCGGAAGGTGAGCTTATGTATATGCGAGCTAGGTTCGAACGAGTCGTCGGAAATCGAGACTCGGAGGCTTTCTATATGATGAATCCGGATGGAACTGGGGGACCAGAACTCAGCATCTTCCTCCTCAGAATATGATGAGAAATGAATCTTTGTTTGGTCTGAAATTTAATTAATTTGATCATCATGTTTGTTATTATACAGTATGTAGTTTATCATTAAGTGGTGTATTTTGTAATCTTAATACATGTGCATGCTAGGAAACTAAATCCTCATCATTTGATATTGAAATATATGATTATCTGCATAATCATCACTTTTGTCCGTGCTTGTATATGCTATGTACTCGATATATATAAAAGGGCGCGATTTAACGGTGTGTATCATGCCCTAATTGGCATCTTCACCTGGTGTGTTACGCATTTCATAGTACTAGCACATTTGGTCAAGGTGCCAATAAGACAAGCTGCTTACACATCAAGCCAAAGCACCAGTAGGTATGGCCAATGCGTTATTAAATCGTACATTTTACTTTATGTCTAACATTTATGTTTGTTTAACAGAACCGACAAATTCTGGATATATGAAAAATCATCATTAGTAAATCCTTCATTATTAATTATTCAATTGTGTGGAAATAGCCACATTATTGGCAGTCAGCAGCAAGCCTAGCATAAGCTGATTTGCATACAATCAAGGGAATAATCCAAACCCAAAAAAACAAAGATTGCATCATGGGAATAAGGCAATGGAATCTCCTTCCCCATCCTGTGGAAGAATCTAATATTTAACAAAAAATTGCTTACAAGATTATATAATTATTGACTGGAGTCTAGGAACGTCTTTGCAGATACTTATCAACCTTATTACATCAAATTTAATGACAAAAATTACCTCTCGAGATATCGTTAATTTAATTTTCTCGAAGATTATTTGGGTAAAAAAAAAATCTTCAGCATAAAAGATCAAAATAAATCAAATATATGTGCCTAAACATTAAACTTGTGCAATTCAAATTAAGTGTGAGAAAGTAGATTCACAATTGGGCAGATCATGTTTGAAGCTTTGATCTTTTGGTGCCAATTTAGTTGGGATAATTAAAAGTTTGGTGATACTTTTGTCGTCGATCCTCTTTGGTTTTCTTCTCTACAAGTCTTTAGGTCCTTGGTTTGTATTTTTTTTTGGGTTAATTAGTCTAAGGGTCTCATATAATATTAGAAATTAGCGTTTGGGTCCTACGAAAGACCAGCTTTGAGTTTGGGTCCTGGATTGATGGTTGACCCAGTTGACCGTCTAAAAACTGACGGAAATCTATAAAATGGCGAGAATACCCTTTAACAGGACCCAAACACTAATTATGAATTATCAGTAGGACCTAAACTCAATTTTTTTGTTTTTTTGTTTGAAAATATAACTATTACCTCTGTAGGATTATCTTTGAATCTGTAAAGAATTAATGAAATAAAATCTCTATCAACTTGTCTGTACATTCTTGCATCTTCATGGAAACTATAAATTGGATTAGTATGAATTCTAAGTTAGAGATCAAACCCACAAGTGGCTCATGTTTGTGGTTGGTTCCAATCCACCACAGCTTAAAATCTATGTCGCCATTAATGATTTCTTCCTCACCCAGAGCATAAAGATTAAGATCGAGTAGATCTCGAATCATCGGTAGCTTTTGCAGAATTACAATAGTCCGACTGTTTCTAACTTCAGATCCACCAACAAAAAAATTGACTTTAGGTCCTACTAATAATTCATAATTAGTGTTTGGGTCCTGTTAAAGGGTATTCTCGTCATTTTATAGATTTCCGTCAGTTTTTAGACGGTCAACTGGGTCAACCGTCAATCCAGGACCCAAACTCAAAGCTGGTCTTTCGTAGGACCCAACGCTAATTTCTAATATTATTTGGGACCCTTAGACTAATTAACCCTTTTTTTATTATCAATGAATTATTTTTTTGCTTAAAAAAAAAAAGAGAGAAGAAAGATGAGGGAGTGTGAAGTGTGAAATGAAAGTCCTGCATATTCAAAATGGTATTGAAAAGGACTTAATCAAACATTTCAGTTTGATAGGAAATATGTCAAACTAATTCCATGAAAAGTTCATAGAATTTGTAGAAAACTGATCATTGAGAATTCCCAATTCATTGACTCTATTAATTTTCTTGATTATAGTCCGAGGGATGTGACTAATTTTCAGTGTGATTTCGACTTGATTTTGTTTCTTCTTTAACTTTTCTCAATTGAATCTGTGGATATTGCATTTTGTCTTTTCCCACTTTCACATTAAGATTTAGATCTGCATTATAAAGATTGTAGAGATGCTAATGAATAATTGTGTTAGGTTTAGCTGAGCCATTTTGTTGGGACAAATGTTTAGGGTTTGGATGCCTGGTAGCACTACTCTTGGCTAAGGATCCAGATAATATATATATATATGGCTTTGCTTTTTCATTGGAAGCGTTCAAAATTCTATAATATAAAATGTTCAGAATTCTGGGACGTTAGGTTTTGACAAAAAAACATCTTAAAGTTTTATTTCAATAATCTAATTATTGTGACTCATCGACTAATAGTTGTCATGTCAATAAGAGATGATTGATATTATAGGATGAGATGTTTTGTCAAAAAACTGACATCCCGAATGACCCTAACCCTTGTAACTCGAGTGTGAAATGAACCTCATAGGACTCGTATGGAGATCATCATATCTAAAAATCAACAAACTCTAATAATTTTAATCCATCAAAAGTTGATTAGACAGTAATAAAAATGTTGTTGATTATTGAAGATATATTCAAAAGATTAGAAATTTTAGAATATATTAATTTTTTATATGAGGGAGGTTATTGCACCCCCTCTTAGAACGCCCCCTTATAATGCCCCCTCCTGTGGGGTCCACATGGGACTGATTTTTTTACAGGATGTTCTTCTCACAATGTATATCATCATATTAAAAAATCACTTTCATTCTAAAACTTCTAACCCCTTCAAATTAACCTTTAAAAATTAGTAACTATTTGGTAACTATTTGAGGGTTCAAATAGTTACTAATTTTTAAGAAGTAATTTGATGGGGATAAAAGTTTTAGAACGAGCTGATTTTTTAATATGATGATATGCATAGTAAGAAGAACATCCTGTAAAAAAATCAGCCCTTAGATGCATCGCACGTGGGCCCCACAGGAGGGGGTGTTATAAGGGGGCGTTCTAAGAGGGGGTGCAATAACCTCCCTCTTTTTATATATATGATTATCTTCAGTTTTTTAAATATGAATCTTGGTCAATAGTCCCTACTTAAAAAAAGGGTAAATTAGTCAAAACCCCTACTTGAAACGTATTTTAGGATTTAACCTAACAAACGTTTTCTTTTAGTCTAAGGCCCCTAGATAATAGAGAGAGAAGAGGGTTTCAATCTGTAAATTACACACACTAAAACCCTCTTGGGAGAGTGTTTCAGTCTGTTGCTAAGGAAATTAAACTATTTGTTGGGCTAAAGCGTAAAATATATTTCAAGTACAGTTTTTTGCCAAAATAAAACCATTTAGCCGTTACATTACTATCTTTCATTATCCAGATCCGAAGGGCTGGGTCATTCGATCCCGTCCGAGTTCAGTGCCTATCTTTTAGATTTGTCATTCCAAAAGACAAAAGTATCCTCATTAACAATCAAAATCTCAAAATTACCCTCCTCCCTCCATCTTCTTCCATTTTCTATGGGTTTAACTAGGGTTTTCATTCGAAACACCCACCCCCCAATGCACCACCAATACGACTCCATTTTCGATAAGGTTTCATCTCCCAATATTTACACACAATTGCTATTTTCTCTAGGGTTTCATTCGAATCCCACGACTCCGGCCAGGATTTTCAGTCTCCATTTTCGGGTAAGAGTGTTATTTTGTATGTCTATCTTGTTGTTCTTATTCTTTAGAATTGAATATTGGTCATTTGATTTATTGTTCATCCTTTTTTCTTTTTCATTTTGATAATTTCGGATGGACTGTGATGATAATTTTGTTTACATGTTGATTCCCTTATATAGAGATCGACCATGTCTGTTGATTTGATCATGAATAAAAAGCAAAATAAAACCTGGATTTTCTCTTTCACCAGCTTCTTCATTTCTTCTGTATCATATTGTTTTAGTAGTAGTTGGTTAATTGGTTCCACATGTTATTTCGAAATTCAAACTTCTGACCATGATAAAGAACAACAAAAAAAAAAAAGAAGAGAAATTGGTGGGCTCTCCGATTTGCAGGTCCAATTTTTGTAATTTTTTCACTCTGTAAAGATCATTTAGACCTTAATTTTAGTAACTTAAAGTCTTCAACACTTAAATTTTAGTTTCACTAACTGAGACCTAACATGTTGAAGTTCAATCTTTGTTAAGACGAAACACAGGTCTGATAGAGGAAGGTGGAAAAAAAAATTCTTTAGATCTTCAGAGGGGTGAGAACAGAAAAGATGAGCACTGGATGGGGAAGAATAGTGAAGAAAGGTTTAGGAGAGATGGGGTTCAACATGGGTGGTGGACCCATCAATTGGTTCCCTGGTCACATGGCTGCCGCAACTCGTGCCATTCGTGACCGTCTAAAGCTTGCCGACATTGTCATCGAAGTCCGTGATTCCCGTGTCAGTTCTCTCTCTCTCTCTCTCTCTATATATATATATATATACACACACACCCACACACACCCACGCAACAGAGCTTAACTTATCTTTAAACTTGTATGCATTTCTGATAAGTTGAAAGATTGACTGATAATGAAACATTGGAACCCTGACAGATTCCATTATCATCTGTAAACGGGGATCTTCAGTCTGTTCTTTCTAGCAAAAGGCGTGTTATTGCTCTCAATAAGAAGGACTTGGCCAATCCCAATATAATGCATGTAAGTATCAGTTGTTTTCGGTTGTACTCATTTAAATCCTTTCTCTTCTCATCATCTGTTGCATTGTAACTTTCACAGCGATGGACTCGATATTTTGATTCACTCAATCAAGATTGTATTTCAATTAATGCACACAGCAAAAACTCCGTCAAAAAGGTTAGTCGATGATCCAATTGTTTTCTCATACCTTATAATTAACATTGCCTTTCAATTTTTTTAACGTGAATATGTTGTTGCCTCTTTTGTAAACTTAGATTCTTGATTGAGAGCCTGGATTAGTGCAACTATGCCTTTGATGCATTTGATGTCTTTGCATTTTATAACTGGATGAGTTTTAGTCGGAATATTTCTCTCTTTGTGCTGCCTAGTAGTGAATTTTATCAGCCTTTCTTTTGGGCCTTTGTGCAGAAATACCGTTGATTTTGTATAAGCTTAGCTGTTAGTTGACCGATGTCTGGAACCTTAACAACATGATTTTACCAAACAGTAAAATATTGACACATATTTAAACTAGAATCGCAAGTTCCTTGCAGGAGTTTCTTGGTTTATGAGATCTCTGTATTTTCCAAGTGATGTCAAAGTTTTTCCATTTCTGCTGAGCAAAGTTATTTGTGGTAAATGCATCATAGCTTCTGGAATTCATGGAGCTGAAATTGAAGAAAGTGATGTCAAAGTTTTCTATTTCTGTTGCAGAATACTGTGAATTTTCTATAGACTTGGCTGCTAGTTGCTCAGAGTCTGAAACCATAACATCGGGATTTTACCTCACATATATTTAAACGATTTTGTTTTATTATTTTTATTTTTATTTTTTGCTTAAAAGCTTTTCAGCTTGCATTAACATATATTGTTCTACCAGCCGATTGCTCTTTTCATAAGATATTAATATGTTTTAAATGTATCACAGCTTCTGGAATTTGTGGAGCTGAAATTGAAGGAAGTGATTTCAAGGGAACCTACACTTCTTGTTATGGTGGTTGGTGTTCCTAATGTTGGCAAGTCATCACTTATTAACTCCATCCATCAAATTGCATCTTCACGCTTTCCTGGTAAAATTTGTTAGGTTTTTGTTGTTAGAATAGCATTTATGATTATTTTTTATCACCAGTAGGAGCTAGGTGGATATCTAGTAATTTTTCAGTATTTACTACCCTGAAGTACTCATTGAGCATGATTATTTATAAATTTTTCATAGCGCAGGAGAAGATGAAACGTGCTACGGTGGGACCTTTGCCAGGTGTAACTCAAGATATTGCAGGATATAAGGTGTAGTTCATTTGACGCTTATCATTTATTTTACAACTATTATATTATTTCTGTGTACCAAATTTTTTCTACTATTCTGGGATTCCCTTTCTACTTTGTTTTTCAGTTTTCTTTACATTTTCTTACACCTCCCTTTTGGAGAAATAGAACATGAGGATTGGTATTGTCCCGCTCCTGGCGGTCAACCCATGTATACTAAAGTGACATATCGTAGTATTGATGACCCTGACTCAAACCCAAGCCAGGTTGAATGGGATTTCGTGAACCTAGAAAAAAATATAGCAAGTTAGCGTCTTGCCAGGTTTGAATCGAGGACTGCCACCTCAGTCAAAGAGATTTACATTTCTCTCCTGGTTCCCTTTCCAGCTTGTTAATTGATGTACTGGTGACTGATTTTACTGTTGATATTTATTGCTTACCTCGATTATGCTTCTTTCAATTGCATTTATGTACTAACTTTGAACTATGTACATACAGATTGCACATCAGCCTAGCATATATGTTCTGGATACTCCAGGTATACTGGTTCCAAGTATCCCAGATATCGAGACAGGGCTAAAGCTAGCTCTAACAGGTCATCTTCTGATCAGAATTATCTTCATCTGTTTCCATAGCTCCTTTCAACACTATCTGTTTTTAACTTCGGATGCTCTACTTGATTATCTGGTCGACTTTGACTGTCAGTGTTTGTATTCAGAGTCCCCTGCTAATGTAAAATTAGTTCATTAAATGCTATTGCAATTATAGGGTCCGTAAAGGATTCGGTGGTAGGCGAAGAACGTCTTGCTCAATACCTACTAGCTATTTTAAACAATCGAAGCACACCCCTTCACTGGAAGCACTTGAATAACAGAAGAATGGAAGCGCTTCGTTACGAAGCCAAGGACAAGGAGGATAGACTTAAAGATCTTAAGCCAAAACGAAGAAAACAGTTGAATGAGTCTGATGTATGGTACATTGAGGTAATGCTTGTTGCTTTTCAGGAGAGTGCCATGATTAATTCTGATACTTGCTATCTGTGTGTAATCAGTCGATTGATCCTCATGATTTCACAGGAATATTCTTTGATATTAATTCACACTTTTGTTAATAGCCAGCATGGAGAATGTCATTAATCTTCCATTGCCCCATGTTCCAAATCAAAGTACTTCTCGTTGCATGCAAGTTAAACCAAGTTTGTATACTAAGATTATATAAAATAATCTGCATATTAATTGGTGTTCTGAATTTGTTCTTGTCAGATATCCCTTCATTAATTCTAATCCCATGTAGCAGGCTAATTCAAATTCCATTAGTAAGTCACATTGGCGTATCACCAGTACTTGATGTATTGCTTAATGTTTTAGATAGATTATGAGTTCTTCCTGTTCCAATTGAAATTCTCTGTTGCAACTTTAGTTTTAGATATGTATATCTATAGGAATGTTACATATATATATAATAGGATTTTCTGTCACATATTTTTGTTGTTACTCATGTTATTGTATAAAACTAGATACTTCGACTGAATCTACTTAAATATATTGCCTAGTTCATGTACACTATTTTTCGAGACATCTCGGATCCGACTTTCCTTAACCATGTTAGACTCTAACCTCTTTCCACCTATGCAACAAAGATGGGAAGAATGGGGTTTGGTGGGTTGTGTATTACTTGCAGTTGTGATAAGTAACTATTAACTAACATGGGATTTGGTGGGGGATGTAGATGACCTCTGATCACTCATCTCTAGTTATCTCGTAGTTGACCAGCAGTGAAACTAATATTTGTTATTTTTTTGGTTTTTTGTCATGCTAGGATATTGTAACAGAGGTCCAGTGTGCACTATACGTCACTCTGACAGACTTTGATGGT
Organism: Macleaya cordata; assembly: GCA_002174775.1. Classification (NCBI taxonomy): domain Eukaryota; kingdom Viridiplantae; phylum Streptophyta; class Magnoliopsida; order Ranunculales; family Papaveraceae; genus Macleaya; species Macleaya cordata. The sequence goes on from MVGT01003438.1 coordinate 306,290, forward strand.
AGTTTGGAGGATGAGAATGACTTGGAGTGTCTGATAGAGAAGCAGTTTACTGCGCTTCAAAAAGCATTCAAAATACCCGCTCACAAGGCATCAGACGAGGCTCGTACAATGGTGTCAAAGAAGTTCCTTACTCTATTTAGGATGGGTAAACTTGGTCCGTTCACTCTTGACGATGTCCCTGGTGATGTGCATCCATCATCTTCATCTAACCCAGAATCTTAAATTTTGTTAGGAGTTGTTTTATTTCTTGCATACATGTAAATTTGAGAGAACTTTTGCAAGAAAACACAATGGATCGTTTAACAACTGCCACAGAATTGTTTCCTGTGTAGTGTTGTTTGGTCATGGTTTTCATCTGTACTACTGTACCATAGTTGTTTGGTTTATATCAATCCAGTAAATCTATATAATCCTCTGGTACGTTTTCTCCATACTGAAGACTGTACAGATCATCATTTATGAAATGTTTGGAACCAAATAACTCGCACCATTGCACTGGAATGTCACTGTTGCCACCACATGTACTGAACTCAGGATTTGGATTCAGCATTGTGAGTTCCTAAATTATGAAAATGGGCCAATTTTGAAGTTTTGCCGGCGAAAAGCACCTTAGGCCATGTGTGGATGACGAGAATGTAATTGCATTCTCAAAAATGTGATTCTATTATGGTGTTTGGTTCGCCAATTAAACTAGAAATTATATTCCCAGCGAAATGTGATTCCCAAATAATGGAGGAATAGCAAACCCAAGACTCAAGAGAACAATTCCCACCCCCAAAATGGCATTATTGGGACTGCGATTTCATTCTGGCTAAAGGACACAGAGGGTGTTACAGGTTGGCCCTAAATAAAACAGGTTTGTAGGAGGGTTCCTCAAAAAATGGGAGAATAGCAAACCCAAGACTCGAGGGCAATTCCACTCCCCCAAATGGCATTTTTAGGACTGCGATTCCATTCTAGCTAAAGGGACTCCGAGGGGGTTCAGGTTTGAGTGGCCGAATAAAACACAGGTTGGCCCCAAATAAAACAGGTTTTTAGGAGGGTGCCCCAATGCTGTCCCGCCTAAAAAAATTGAGGTGTGCCTAGTAATCGTCTTTTTCACCTCACCCAAACCCAAAAGCCAAAAGCTCCTGAACCGAACCAGGTGACTCCAAATCCCAGCCTCAATGCCCTATCTTAGAAGATCCAATCGTCAGACAGACCCCAAATAAAAATCAAACCTAAACCTCACTCTGCTGCCATTTTCTTCTCTCTTTCTCTCTGTTAAAGCAGAACAAAAAAAAACCCCTAACTCTGAGAATACCTCAACCAATCAACCATGGTTTGCATTAGACAAGCCACAATCGATGACCTATTAGCGATGCAGGCCTGCAATCTGCTGTGTCTGCCGGAGAATTACCAGATGAAATACTATTTCTATCACATCCTTTCATGGCCTCAACTACTCTACGTCGCTGAAGACTATGGTGGTCGTATCGTCGGATACGTCTTGGCCAAGATGGAAGAAGAAAGTACAGAGTGCCATGGCCATATCACATCCCTAGCTGTTCTTCGCACCCACCGTAAACTAGGGCTCGCCACGAAACTCATGACCGCTGCACAAAACGCCATGGAACATGTATTTGGTGCAGAGTATGTTTCTCTTCATGTTCGTAGGAGTAACAGAGCTGCTTTCAATCTTTACACTGAGACATTAGGTTATAAGATCCATGATATTGAGGCGAAGTATTATGCTGATGGTGAAGATGCTTATGATATGAGGAAACAACTTAAAGGAAAACAGCCGCCTCAGCATAATCATGGTCATCATCATCATCATGGTCATAGTCATGGGCATGGGCATGGGCATGGGCACCATCATCATCATCATGGTGGTGGATGTTGCTCGAGTGAGGCGAAAGGCGTAGAGGCGAAGGGCGGAGAGGCGAAACCAGCTGCTACTGAATGATAAGGATGTTTTGAGGTAATTTATTAGAAGGAATCAGAAGATTTAGGGTTTTGTTTGGTTATTCATCTGTGACAGTGTATTTCTGTTTCTGAATTTGTATGGTAGTTATATTGATGAATTATGCACCATAAGAATGTCTGTTTTTGTTTACTTCTTTGTTTGGTGTTGAATTGTTGGGGATAAACATGTTTCTTTAATGGCATGCTCCTTCATAAATCCTTGATTGGATGGATCCTTTTTGGTACTCAATTTTGTTAATTTTTTTTCTTCTTATATGGTATTCCAAGTACAGCTCTTCCACACTGCGATTGCTTGTCTTTTTTACATCCGAAAAAAACATTCCTAGACAAAGATTTGGTTAATAGAGTTGAATGATGAAACATTAATAATAAGACTAGGGCATATTTGCTGATGATGAGTTGGGCGTTGGTTGTCTTAGTTAAAGATTAGGTTTTTTCCTTCTCACGATAGTGAACTTTTGAGATATGTGGAAATAAGTTATTGGAATTGGCAAGTAGTAATACAATGGGAGAGTTTGAAGCGCTTGGTTTGGTGTTCTGTGATGGTCTTCTTTTATTTAATTTTTATGAAATACTAATAATAGTGGACTTTTAAGATGGGTGGAAATGTTCACATTTTTTATTGAAATGATTATTTGGCATAGTTGAGAGAGGAGGAAGCGATTTAAAATAACTTCTCAAAAGAAACCTCTCTCAAATATTATTTGATACATTAGGGTTTCGATACAGAACTCCAAGAATATCACCCATTTTATTCAAATAAAAGAGACTTGTTCAAAACTTGTCAAAACTATTCCCTAAACACCTATTTGAGGAAAACTAAGCAACTAAATTAGAAAGAAGTGCAAAACAGGGAATAAAAGCAAACAGGGGGTTGGCAGCTTTCTAGTATGGGCCTTGGAATCAATTCATGATATCCATCACTCTCTGTTTACAGATTTCCTGGATTAGCGATGCTAGGCTAGGACTTGAGTTTGGAGGTTCTGTATAATGTTGATAAAGCTGTCTTTGTTGCTCAGGTTAATAATGATTCTTTACACAGCTTTCAAGTTTTGCAATTTATTAGGGAAACTTGCTAATTCTGAGTTTCTTTGAAGGCCTTTTTGCTAGGAATTTGGCGAAGTAATCTTGTCTTTTTTGTATGTTACATGGATAACCTATTCCTCACCCATAGGTTTTCTTCTTTATTATTGTTTTATATCTGGGTTGAATCACATGTCACACCGGGTATAGTTATAGGACTCTCTAAGAAGGTCCTAAAGGTAGTAGGGGAGTTGGGAGGAAAATACAGTTATACAACCTATCCAAAGGGGTGCTCAGAATTTTTCAGTAAGTGTTGGGAACACTTTTGGAGAGGATCAATGAGGTTCTCTAGAATTCCATGAATTGTTATCTCAATCTTAGAGGGTCAACTGCTGTTAAGTTTGGTAGTGAGATTATAGGCAAAATTTTGACCTCTAGGATGTCAATCAGAACTTGTAAGATTAACGTGGAGAATAGGTACAGTCACACCAGACCAGTAAATATTCTTAGCCTATTGCTTTGGAGACTGGTTTCACAATGAAGGTTCTTGTATGATAGCATATTTCAATCATTGTGAATGTATGGTCTTTTGGAAGCTTAATGTAACCACTTTGTTTCCTTTTTTCTTTTAGTGTAATAAGATTGCAACCGACTTTGGTAGGCCCAAGAAGCGATTTTCTGATTGGTATTCAAGTGGAAGTTGGGTAGATTTCTTGCAACATGTCTAGTTTTGCCTCTTGTAGCAAACTATCACTTGTTGAACATGTGGAGTCTAGTGTTAAGAGTATTTTGGGGTATCATTTTGATTTGACAATCCACCACTCTTTCAATATACATATAAGCAGTTATTTTAATGGTAACAAACGGCGAATTTGTTTCTGATGACTGGTCCATGTTTTCCATTGCTCTGTAAGGTGTCCGTACTGAAGAAAGATGTAATTGATGTTTCACTGGTCAAAAACTAAGAGAGAGAGATTGATGTTACTGATAAAGAAAAAAGATTGAGTTAGCATTGAATTTATGAGATGGAATCATATACAGTAACATTAGAATGACCTTCAAAATATCATCCTGAAGTAAGAAGTCACAATAAGCTAAGCTCCACAAATTTCTTAATAAATAACTTAGTGGGTAGTGCATTCAGAATTTGTTCTTCTGGTTGATCTTTATGAAGGTTTTATGGTTAGTAGGTTCACTGACTAAATGGTTTTTGTGAGGAATAGGCGGAGATTAGATGAATCCATGGTTCCTGTGACTGTGAGCATGTTGAGGATAAGAAAACGAGAACTGTGGGCTTTTTTAGCAAGCTAGATTAGATTTAGGCCTTATGACCACATCAATAGGAATTCTTTTACTTGCAATATTTAAAAGATGAAGAGTTATATTGTGTCACAATTGCTGCTGACTAGATTTTTTTTTTTTTTTTTGTTTTCTTCAAATTTTGAGAATAATGAGAAATGAATTCTATCCTCTGTTGTAGGGACCATGTACAAAAATTTGATTTCATTTTCAAGTTCCAACATCAGATCTTGGTAACTCACTACCATATGGTGGTTGGGATTAATATTTCCGAGGCGCACCTTCTCAAGGCCAATTGGCCAATCACCAATGAGCATTTTCCATAATATGGTTACTAGACACAAAAGAAAGCTTGTCAAAATATTCTAGCGGCGACCCAAATCTTCACTGATTTGACCTGAAAAATGTATACTTCTGTTTATCAACACATTAGACAGGCATCAGGGACCAACTTCTGAGGTTTTTCATGTTCCTAAGACGTTCCTTGAGGGCTTTTTTTTTTCCCTGCTACATAAGAGCTTCATGACTTATAATGGAAAAGTTCATCCAATTTGCATCCTTAACTTTGAACAAGCTCAATCTGGATGTTGTTTCGCTGACACGTTTACAGGTTCAGTCTTGATTTTTTGTTTGTCTGACACTAGTTGTAGTTTCACTGCTTAAGGTGTATTTTGTTTGTCTGATAATGTATCCTATCCTGTCCTGCCTGTTTGCCAATCCGGGTTTGCCCGGATGGTTAGGCATCCCCTCCCCTATGGGGAAGGTCTTGAGTTCTAGCCCCTGGGCAGCTCATGTAATGTTTTAAAAACTATCAAAAAAAAAAAATTAAAAAAACAAAAAAGATGATGTATCCTGTCCTAGGTTTGCTTTGTGCATTGTTGGTCTTCAATTTTACTACAAGGTACTAGATAATAGAAATTCTGCAATGTATAAACAGGAACATTAGAAAGGAACGTCAGGAGGGTCATCAATCTAAATCAATTATGAATCATTCAAACATGTTTAGAGCTTGCAAATTACGTGCCTAACTTACAAACTTCTTTTTCCTGCCAAATTCCAGAAACCATAATACATTGAAAAATTTAGATGGATTCAAGAGATAATTGTTGGTGAGGAATAAAAGTAGACTGCTGTTTGTTTCTCTTTCTGTTTTGATGGTTACAATTTTGTTAGATGACATGAGCAATTGCTTGAAAGCTCGGCTTCCTCTTTGTTACAATGGATTATGATTGTGAAATTATCTGTTATGAAGCATTTTTTGTTATTTCATTTTCATGTCATCCAACTTTTAAGTTTTAACTCTTACGTTTTACACAACTTTTCATTTTTGTGAATTTTTTTTAATAGTTTAGTAGAATTGATGTTCAACAGTTGAACTTTAATGCTGCTTTCTTTGACTACTTAACAAGAGAAGTGAAACATTTATAACCCTTTTGTAGACATTTTGGCTTAAAAAACCTAATTAATATGGGAGTTTTTTATGCTTCCTAACCGTTAGAGTAGTCCCTGTAACCTTTAATTAGGGCCAATAACTCATGGAGTAAAAGTAAATTTCAAACCATTGAAAGAAAAGGTTAACAAAAAACAGCTTTTGGGTGAAACCAGTCAAACCACTTATAACCCTCTTCTTTTTTCTTTTTTTACTTTTCTTTTCTTTTCTTTCTTATTTTTATTTTTATTCCTTAAATATTAAAAAGGTTTGGAATTTTTTAATCGAATATTTTGATTTTTAAATTTGATTATCAATTTCATTGTTCTTGGTCAGATAACATTGCTTTTTATGGGAATGAAAGTCACTCAACTTTTGTCATAAAATGGCAAGACCCCTTTTGACCTTGGTCCATACTGTTGATTTGAGAAAATTTTCACTTGCAACTCACTTTTTCAATATTAACATAACTCTTATTCTTACACTTTGTTTACATCATATAAACCAGATTATTTCTCAAGAGGCATATAGAACCAGTAAACTACATGCTTTAAAGAGGACAAGAAACAATAACTAAAAACAGAAAAAAGCAAACCCACGTCTCGTGATCAACTCTCTTATAGGTTTTGGAGTTATTAAAATGTCCAATGGTAAAAGAAAACTTTTTCCAATACCAAACGTCTAAAACTCAAAAAAGATCCAAGTGGTACTAATATTTTGAATATCCAAATTAGTCGTTTTGGATCATCATGTTGGGAAGGTTTTTTTTTTTTNCTAATAAAAAAGATTCTTAAGAAAAAATAGTAAAAAAAATGGGGTTTTGTAAAAAAAGTCCCTGAAAAAAAAGTCATTGTGATTTTAGTCCTTGTTTTATAAATTTAGTCCCTACTTTTATGACTTTTATGTCCAAAACTAAGGACTAAATTTATAAAAAAGGATTAAAATCACAATGACTATTTTTTTAGGGACTTTTTTTACATTTTCCATAAAAAAAAAATTCTTAAGAAACAAAAAGTACAGTTGTATTCAGATTTCAAATAAAAGTAAAAAACTTTTAACTTCTGAATTATGATATGTTCCTTGAAGGGATATATGAATCCCTCGAAACAAGAATTCGAGATTCTTACAAATCCCTTTTAATGGATTGTGATAATTACATATAATATTTACATGCAAATCTCTTTTAATTCACATGCAAATCACGACCTAAAATGCTTATACAAACTTGTAATTACTAAAAAGATACCCATATCTGTTGCAAAATTAGAGCTTATAAGCACGTGCTTATTATCAAAGAGCAGTCTCATACACTCATCTCCTTTCAACTGCTCCAACTGCGACCCAAATTTATTCCCCTTTTGAAAATAAAAAATCAAATAAGAACAAAATAAATTCCTACTGGCCACGTCCCGGAATAACTATTATATTGAAACTTGTAATATTTTATAAGATTTTGACGTGGCAAAAATACGTGAGACCTGAAATTTCCATTTCAGGAAATAAATAAATAAAAGATAATTTGGATCTACCCACGTATAATGCAGTTCACCCAATTTTATAGTTCTTACACCTCATTTACACTATCTTATATTTTATGTTGCTTGATCTCCGTGTAAATAATTCTCACAAAAAAATCAAAATTAAAAGTTGATTCAAATTTCAAACTTTCAAAAACACCCATTAAAATCTCAAACAGCTTTTAAAAGACGAGAAGTTTTAGAAAAAATCATTTTTGTGAGGGAATCTAAAAGGTGAGAAAATCTTTGGAAAAATAAAAATAGTTATAATTATGTGGACCCACAAGACAGTATAAACAAAAGGAAAATGATAATTTATGAAAAAATGGGGAGGGAGAAGGTGCACTGCATGAGATCCAAAATTACTCATAAAATAAACCTCCTGCTAAACCCACTCGAGAATGAGTTCTGCACTTTGCTGCAGATTACAAATCCCACCTAAAATAAACAAATTATATTTGGTGGGACCAGTTTTTTTTTTTACAAAAGAAAGAAAGAAAAAGACAACTAAAAAATTACATACTTACAAAGGCATGAAACAAGACAATAAGACTTTAGATATTGGGGGAATCTTTGTGAGCCCCCACCACCTACCCCTCCTTCCTGAGAAAATCTACTAAAAAAATTGAATTGTCACCTTCACCACTACCATCATCCTCATCAGCATTACATAATGATTTGATATAAGAGTTATCCGGGTCAAACCCGGTCCAATTGGGTGCGAAAATGACCCGGGAATTTCATATCCAATTATCCATGAGCTAGCTAGGTTAGATAACACACACCTTCAAATTATTTGTACATTGAATGGATCATGGATGGATGGATTATATAGAATAATAATAATAAGGGATTAAATTAATTAATTGGGTGCACTAGGTTTTAATTAATTAAGTTCTAAAACGACGAGGAACTCGAGGAGTAGGCACGACGACATCACGATTCGTTTTGATGAGATTTAAACGGTCGGGAATCGTTTCATCAAACAGCCTGTTTTCGGGATGTTCAGCGTAGCATACGTAATAACAGCTAACACATGCATGCGGTAATGCCATACCGATTCGGGTCTGAAATAATTAACAACAACAACCACAATTAACTTAATTTAATCACAACACAATTATTAATCAATTTTCATATACATGTAACCCATAACCAACTACCAACCAGTTGCTTAATTATTTGATAGTTGTTGGATTATTATTCTAACAAAAATTTCAATCAGAAAAACCTGTGGCAGAATTGTACAGTGTCAGAATCACCCAACGGTCATATAAACCAACCAATAGTGTTCATAAGCACGTGTTTATTGTGTCAGGCTTCTAATGGAAAAACCTAATTTTTAATTAATTATGACATTTTTTTTAATATGACACATTTGGACTGCGCAAAATTTGAACATACGGTTTTGACAAAAGATCTAGACCTTTAATTTTAATTATCAAATGATTTAAAATCATGGCGATTGACATGGGTTTTTCATTTATGACGTAATCAAATCATTTTTAAGAAGATTTTAGATGGGGTTTATTATAAAGTCATATTGATCAAATTAATCAAATCATATTAATTAATTAATTAATTAAATTAATGATGGATTTGTACTAACCAAGAGGTATCCGAGGAAAAAGGCGAGGAGTGACACGGTGGCTGTGAAATCCTTGTGCACGGCGAAAGTCCAGGAAGCAGTAACCAGTACACAAATGGAACCACTACACACACCAGTTAGGAAGCAAACTGAGCTGGTTATGTCAGAATCCACAACTTGTTCCATCTCTTGTCTCTCAAATAGTCCCCATGTATCCTGTGATGCCTTCACAAATCCCTTCCCATATGCAGCTATCTACAAAATTTAAACAATTAATTAGGGAACTAATTAACTTTGGTTCTGGTTCTGTTCTGTTCTGGTTCTGAAGTAGTAGTATACCTGAACAAAAGCCCAGCCATTGCCATAGCGAAAAATGGACTCCATGACTCTAAGGCAGCAATGAGCACAAGAGAACATGAATTCATCTTCACCTTCCAGCAAATTAAGACCTCGGGCTATAATCCGAAGAGCTTCAATCGCCGGCACGAAAAGCGACCCTAAACAAGCACTTCCAAGGTTCCTAGACAATGCTCTTTGGAAGCAAAATTGTGTACTACATTGCATCCCTCTTAAATAATACAATGCAATCACTCGACTCACTGTTAAATTGGCGACGTTTCTTAATACCTCGGCTGTCCAAGCTAAGCTAAGGACTAATCCAATTATGAGCAATGGAGGGAAGTAAAAATTCAAAGCTCCTATCACTGCTAGAACCCAAAGACTAATCCAAATGAAACCTAATCCAAGCATCCAATAAGTAGGTTGATTGAGATCGGAGAATTTAGCGACGGGTTCGAGCGATTTCGATAGAACTCGAGCTGTAAATCCAATTCTTGGAGTGACCCAACATGCATAGAGGCCATTGCCAATTGCAAAAGCTATAAGAGCCACACCAACACCATCAGTTGAGGGTTTTTGGAACACAAGGAGAAGAATTCCAGCTGAAAGTGAAGTTAAAAAACTGCTCCAAAGTATGAATTTAAGTGTGAATGAGGGCCATTCTCTCATAGCTTTTTGCCAAGCAAAAGCAAGAATGATACTTAAAATTGCTGATCCTTCAACTTGTGGTAACCAAAATTCTAAAATCTTTCTCTCTTTTCTTTGAGTTTCACCTGATTTTATAACCCCTTCAAGGGCTTTGTATCCAAGAAAAAATACTAACCCAATTACTGAAACCATGTGTACTAAGAACACAAATAGTGAAATCTTATTTGTGAATTTCCTTGAATTCAATGTAGTCACCATCAAAGCTTGTTGCTGTTGATTCAAATTCAATCAATCAGAAAAAAAACAAAAAAACAAAAACCCACAAAAGATCAGAAAAAAATTGAACAAAAATTGTATGAACTGAAAGATGAAATTGATTATTTATGGATATGAATCTTACTTGTGGTGGGGTAGTGAGAGGTGGAACTGGTGGTTGATGATGATGTTGATGATGAGAATTAGGAGGGGGGATTTGAACTTGAGAAGCCCCTTGAATTACAATCCTTAAAGGGTTTGTTGGATTCAAAGTCTGCAACATGGATACCTTAAATTCTTTATCAGTAGATTTATCAATCACTTTTTCTTCATCAAATTTCTTCTCCTCCTCGTCCTCCTCTGCTTCTTTCTTCATATCTTCTCCAATTTTTTTCTTCTTCTGTACTTCACCTTCTTCAATATCTCTCTCTTCTTTTGTTTCTCTCTCCATCACCTAACAAATTAAACAATCTCTACAACTTCAACAAACCATGAAAAAAACAGAAAAAACAGAGAGATGATGATAATAAGAAGAAAAATTGACAACTAGGGTAGTAAATTTTTTGAGTTGGATGATGATCTTACAGTAGTATCTGAAGCACCCATATCTATCAAAGGCTAGAAATCTTTGATAATGAGGTCGTCGACGGCGGCGGGTCTTCTGTGGGTGGCTTTGGAGTCTTTGATTCTGTGTGTGGTTGAGAAGCTTTTTGAAATGAAATTCACTCTCAGATTTTTTTTTTTTAATCTTACTTCTGACATGCGTACGAACCCACTGTGTTGGTTTGGTTTTGTGTCTGTGCTGCCATTAAAAGTTATTTAATAATTAATTAATTGAGAGGAAACAAGAAAGTGCCAGCAAAAAAATTAATTAATTAATTACTAGACTTGACTATTAAAGGCTCTAGCAAAAAAAAATTAAAAAAATTATTTGGGAAAGGTGTGGGCCCATTTTAGGGACTCCAGACCTTCAAATAAACGTGGCTTGACGCTTTGAAGGAAGTTTATAGCAATCACGTGGCTTAATATATGCGATTAATGTTCCTAGTTTTTTTTTTTCTGAAAAATAACTAATAAGGGCAAGGCCAATGCATGCCCTTAAACATCAAATCCAGCAACTTTGTAAGGCTACTGGGTACCCTTGTACCTCAGTACCCGCACTTGGTCCAGTAGTTTGAGGTATGCGTGCGGGTATAAGGGTACCCGCAGAAGATAGCAGCGACGCAGAAGTTATCTGCGACAA
>MVGT01003438.1:318289-341588 GCA_002174775.1 Macleaya cordata
ATTTTTTTCACACAAAACCTATTTGTATTTTGTATTTTCGTATTCTATTCAATTATAAAATTTATTTTATTATAAAATTTGTTAAATAATAGTCATTGGTTTCTTTTTTTAATTAAAAAAAAGTTAAAAAAATTAAAAAATTGTTATATAATAGTAAATTAAACTATAAAATTATAGAATTTATACGGAATCGGGTACCCGTTGGGTGGATCCGAAATTTATCGGATCCACAATGTGAGGTCCCGGAACCGCAAAAAACGGTTTCAGTACCGGTTAAGTTCCGAGTTTTTGGGTACCAATTGACACCCCTAGCCCCATTGGTTGAAAAAGAAAATTGAAAATCATAGTTGACTCGGCGTGGAATCAGAATCAGATTGACTATTCAATCGAATCAAATTAGGAAACGGTAGGTACCGATGTGGATTCCAATTCTGATCTTTATTAAGAATACATACTGGGAAGAAATTAGGAATGTGAGGTTAGGCAACAAGTGTTTAATTTGGTTGGAGATTTCTCATTATTTTAATTTGGGTGTAAGGTCAGGATTGGTTGATAGTGTGACTTCCAATTTTGAAAGGTCGCGATTTTATTTTGCTGAATTTGGGTGGGCAGTGGAACATAATGATGATGATGTCAATTGGGATTTGGGGGAGGATAATTTCTAACTTGGACACCACGTATCTTTGAAAGAAAAGGACTGATTTAACCATCTTATCTCATCCCATTTACTACTACGCATGGCAGGCCGTGCAAGTCACTCCTACTACTACTACACTTTCATTATTACTATTGTTATTATTTTGGAATTTTCTAGAATCATCTCTAATTTCGTTTTAAAATTAGGATTTTGTTAACATGTGCCCTAAGGGCACATGTTAAGCTTTTTGGTTTTGTGTTTTGTTTAGTTTATTAAGTTTGTTCAAATGGGTTGATTTTTTGATATGTATGTTATTTATACTATTTGGATTATATCTGAAAAAATCAGCTCAATCTGAGTCCTCTAGCACCTTCTAGCACCACGAACACTTAATTTAGACTTTAATAATATGAATGAACGGCTGACATTTAAAGTGATTTGTTTAGAGGGTTAGATATCTCTAATTGAACTGATTTTTTGTGGACGTCTTATAAACAATGATAATATTATGCTTACAAAAATTAAGCTGATTTGAAGACCTATAACTTACAAAACAATCCCTTCTAAAACATCCTTATCGTGTGCCCTTAGGGCACACGTTAACAAGACCCTTAAAATTATGGCAACAAAAATTGATTGGAATTTAAGAAGTTTAAAATTTATTTTATTAACTAATTTTTGAGGGGTTAAAAATTAATCTGAAGAACTCATTCAATAGGGAACGCGCCGGATTTCACATTTTTAGTGCACCCAAGAAGCAGTAGCTAGAGCTGTAAGATCTTCACTTCACACACTCTTATTATTACCCCCGTGAGTAAGGAGCGTGAACATTTTATTAGTCTATCTCTCAGGCACGTAAAAAAAAAATTGTGAAAACCTGGGGTGGAAACTCCATCCAAAATTAATTCTCAACCAATTTTGAGGTGTTGTTAAAGGACTGTGAGGTTTACAGTAGGTAGGTGTACAAAAAGAGCACTCCAAATGTAGGGGTAAAAGTCTAAGATCCATACTGAAGTGGAGTTTTTCCTATTTTAGTCGTTGTAGTTAGGGCAACTCTAGTGAAAATCTCTTAATCCATTAAAGGATGAATTAAGGGATCCATACTCGCTAATGGGGATCCCTTAAATAGAGAAAGACAAAGACTCCGAAAAGAAAAAGAAAAAGAAAAAGAAAAGAAAAAAGAAAAGAGAGATTGTTGGATTGTAGCAATTTTAGGAGAAAAAAAAAATGCACGCTCAAAGGATGACCTCTCCACCAACGATCCGATATTTAATAGAAAGACTAACAGATTAGCCGATTAAAAGATCTCACTAACCAGCACAAAATATGAAACAATGGATCAGCCAATCCCACTAGACTTACCCTTAGTACCTAAGAGTACCAAAGGGTTTGGTTGGTTCAGATTATGGGTATTAATCTTATCCAAAACCAAAATCTACAATATCCAATGGTTGAGAGTTCTGTTGTGGTCACTAGGGTGTCAAACTCATAAAGGGTTGTCCGTATCGCATATCCGCATATGCATGTATGTAGAATACACTTTTTTTTTTTAATCAGAACAGACAGTAAACGTACTATACACGTACAAGTCCCACGTGATTTTTTTTTATTTTATGGAAATGTCCCACACAGAATATGGTACATGCATGTCTTCAGCATTTCTTTTCCGTCCAAACCCTAGAAGAAATTATTTCATCTACTAAAATGTTTTTCTAATATAAATATATTTTAGGTTTCCTACTTTTGGTTCAGATACTGGGTAATTATCTTCTCGAATAGGTAGAACTGGAATCAGGATTGTCACATTTTGATCTAGGTTAGAATATTAATTCATAACTGAGTTTTTATGTGTCCAAGAGATCTTTTAGATCTCTAAATATCTTCTGTCTTCAAACTCCATTGGTTTTTACTGAAATTTGGAGTTAAATTTTTACAGATTTTCAAACTAATTAAACAGTGTATTTAATTTCCATGCTGAAATGCTCCCAACAAATATCAAAAAAGATCAGAGACCACAGTAACAGAGATTAAAATTTTCTGATATCTGCATTGCTCTAAAGATTTTTCAACTTCCAAGTCAACTTTTCATGGGAATAGAATGTCAAATTTTATTGATATTTTTGTATTAAAAGCTTATGCAACAACGGAAACGTTTGTCACATTATATGTTTTGGCCGGATCATACACTATTCGAGCCAAATCACTGAAATATTCACAGCCTACAGATGATGAACATGTTCGAATAATATAATAGACAACTTGATAACTCTTAGCTTAGCTTATATTAAGGTAGAGAGTTTGGTACCTGGATGATGCTTTGAACTTTTGAGAGATTTTAGTGCCCACACTTCATCCATCCATCTTTGATTGTACTGAAAACTGCAGAAGAAAACTGCAAAATCCATATGGGCAGAAGCATCCAAGACTGAAATAAGCAGCCCTTCCAGAATCTGGGAGCTCTACCTGGACTAACTACTGAAAGGCCAAAGACCTGAAAATGATCTCAGAGATATATTGGGTTCTGAGAAAAGACAATTTATTAGAAATAAAAGACAGCCAATCGGAGATTTCAGGAAAAAAAAATAAAAAAACAAAAATTCCTGCTCTTCAGGAATGTCCTTGGCATGCCATCAAGGAACATGTATTATGAATTGCAAAAATAGCAATGACAAGATTGAATCCACTGATATCCCAACATTCAATGATAAACAAGGGTTGGAATTTGGAAAAAAGCTTAATATCATTTTCCACAAATTGAAACAAATATCTTATGATCACATTTTTAGAACGAATTGATTTTTGAATATGATGATATACATAGTGAGGAGAACATCCTCTAAAAAAATCACCCCCTAGATGCATCGTATGTGGGCCCCACAGGCGGGGGCGTTCTAAGAGGGGGTGCAATAACCTCCCTCTTTAAGAATAGCTTAACAGATTTTACGTGTAGATTGATCATGTAACATAAGTAGATAAAAAGCAAAATATAGGTCATAATCACATGGATCTACAACCTATGAGAGTCTCTTATTCTTCTACATATTTAAGACTAATGATAGCCAGGAGTTCATATATGCTAATTGTTTGATAATCAGTTGTTAAATGCAAATATCTTGCGTAAATGGCAATATGTTGAGACTTAGTACAATGCTAGTATAGCAGCATACCAAATTGTTGAGAAAAGAAAACATAGCTGCACACCTACTACATACGATCAGAGTTCAAATTTTCTTTGCTATATTTTGTGTGAATATGCAGAGCCTGCCTGTGTAGTACGTAGCACATTAAATTGTTGAGAAAAGTAAACATGGTCGACATATATAGCATCATCGGAAACTAAAATCATAGGTAAAATATTGACTATTTCATCATGAAAATGAATGCATGTCTGTGTGCCAGTGGGTCTGCTCGTATTTGTTGATACCACACACATGAGATAGCACAAACAAACAATATAGTGTTCCATGCCAATGCCTTCTTTATTTATGTCGAATCTGCAGATCTGATCATTATTACTACACCATGGCAAGATCTAGTCATTGGAAGGAAGGATGTGGCATGGTGGCACAGCTTAGTAGACTCACAAATCACAATACATGGACAGGGCATAATAGCATGGCCTAATGATAGAACACACAGCATGGTATTATATAGCATTGCATAGCTCGCCAAGGACTAGACACTGCAAGGAAATGGGAAATCACAACACGGTACAGGATAGTCATGAACAGAATCAACGCATTAATATCGATATACAGTACAATGATTTTCTTTTTTTCATGCATGAAGATTGGTAGCAACTATGCTGCTGTTGTGTCAGACTAATTGATTAAACAGAGTCAATCTAGCCCGATAAAAATAGCTGTTTATTTGTATAGTCTGGAATAGGCCCCCCACTGTCATTTGTCATTCTGCTTAAATAGAACTCAGAAGCTCTCTCTAGATAAACTATTTGAACTTTGATTTGATGAGCTGATGCAAAAATATGCATTTCATGAAGTGAAGGTGTTGTAGAATCTTTACGAGCTGCAATGTCTAGTGTGAAACAAGGACATCCATGTTTAATCCAATTTATTTGCCATTAGTCCATAACAACTAAATGCAGTTATTTCAGAGTAAAAAAACCTGTAAAATTCCATGAGACTTCAGACTTCGCAATCAGTAAAAATGTCCTGCAAATAATCAGCTAGACTGAGGAAAAAATGATGAAATAACTTCGGATATGGGCCCTGCTTGGTACACCGTAAATATTCGCAAATGCGAAAATTCACGATTTATCATGTGTTTGTAGATGATTGATGAGGGCATCTAATAACAATATTTGGTGGGATTTGCAATATGCTTACAAAATAAACAATCTAAAATTTTTTATTTATTTTTTTCTAATTTATAGAATTTTAATTAGCACCTACAAGAACCGTGAATTTTCGCATTTGCGAATATTCACAGTGTACCAAGCAGGGCCATGATATCATAATGGAGGCCATGAAAGACGAACATGATACTAGGACCGAAGAGTAGCAAGTAACTCAAAACTATAACCAATCAACACACTATCAAATTAAACTTGCTAAAACAACCCAGGAATCTCAAACTTGAAGCCCAAAATAGCCCACCTAAAAAAGGGTGTGAACATAACAGGGTACTCTTTAGATATCTTACTTCCAGAGTGGGCTCTTCTGTTGTAATGTCAGTCCAGTGCAGCTGTGGCCCAAGGGGTTTGATATGCTATTCCTAGAAGTATGTGGGTCTAATCCCCACAGGATCCCCCTTGCTGTGCCTCTTTTTTCTGTTTTTTTCTTCTTCTTCTTCTTTTATATCTCTCAATTCCTTGTACAATTCTTTGCCTTTGGCCAATCAATAAAATTCTAATTCTCAAAAAAAAAAAAATTACTTCCAGAGATTGTTCAAAGCATCGAGTTTGACTTTTAGGGAGGACGCATGGATCTTGATGAGAAACATGGGTTGAAGACATGACACTGCAAGTCGATTAAATTTATTTCCAATAAAATACCAATATATGAGCTAAAATTTTAAAATGATTGTTATGGTGTTTTAAATGGATCCCATAGATTGTGTATTTTACTACTCCTACCAAACTTACAAAGATCACAACTCCTACAAACTGAGGGAGAAATAACTTATCCCTCTAAACACCCTATTCTAAAGCCCATTATGACTATGTTTGTCTTGGTTCAAGTCTGGTCCTTTTGCCACTGAAACAAAGACTACTTCTGATTAATGAGGTCTCCTGCAATATAGCAGCTAACTTAGAGAATTAAGTGATCAAATTATTCCCTTTTCAATAACTTGAGATATTGTAATTTGCTCGATAACTAGGCAAATTATCTAACCTAATTTAGCTGTTTCTCCCTATGTAGCTAGCTTAATGAGGTCTCCTGCAATTTTGTAGCTAGCTTAGCAAATTAAGTGACCAAATTACACTATTTTCCCTTTCATTAACTTGAGATACTGTATTTTGCTCGATAACTTGGTAAATTAAGTAACCTAATTAAGCTATTTCTCCATCTGTACCATAAAAAGCCAGAACCTGCAAACTATAGATCAACCCAAATCTGTGAACCAGGTAGCCAGAAGAGGTAATTAGTGATGCAATGAAAAATGAACGGCGACCTCTGTGCTGGTATAAATCATTCATGACAAGAACACACTCCAAAGAAAGTTCCCATACAAATGGGGGAAGAACAGAACTAAACCATTTGAACAGCCTATTTAATCGACCGAAGTTGTCAACATATCATTGACATTTGAGGTTGTGAGGTATGTAACCAATAATATTTGCAATATTATAAAAAAAAAAACAACAAAGTAAACTCTTACTTTCTTTTGGAGAAAACTTCCTCATCTATTTCAATCAGTCATATCTTAACAATGATTAGAAAAATGAGACCTTAATCATAAATTCATCCACACCTTTGCATATTACTGATACAATATTCAAGAGGTAGTTCTGCTATTGCTTCTTCTCGATGGATTCACCATTCTCGACTCTACCATCAAATCCGTGATAAGGAACTTCAATCATCGGAGTGGGTATCGGACGGTTTTCAAATTCTTGGGGGAAAAAATCAAAATCAGGACCAAAGTTGAACTTGACCACGCAGTTAGGTTGGTTCGGGAGTGTGTACATGGAAGCAGCAGGGTAGTAGCGTCCCCCACACAGATCCTTGAAAGCCACACCTTGGAATATTCCGTTTTTGAAGAAACATATCTCACTTCCTGTATATAAAAAAACTTCATGAATAAAAGAAGGAACAAATCACTTTACTGACTCGAACAAACACAATATTATATCCCTTAGGAGGGTAGTCAGGAATGGGAAACACGACTGTTACATGTGATTTCACAATTGTCTTGACAATGTCATCTCATAATTGAAACTTGCGGGTTTGGCATTATCCTAGAAAATTAGGTCCTCACCCTGGGGAACAACATAACTAAATAATAGCTCGCACAGCAGTACTCCACTCAAACATACCTCTACAAATGGGTGTTATCATGGTAGGAGTTCTATCAAGTAACCATTTAACAATTCTCAGGGTCAACTGATCACTCACCCAAAGAAACGAATGGAAACAATGGGGTAACCCTTCATAACATGCATCTAATTTGATCAATCTCAACCTCATTCACATCCTTACATTAGAGGATGCAGGTAAGGCAATAACATTGTGGAAAAAAGTATGGATTTCATAAAGGGTTAAGTCATGAAAGATCATAGTTGTTAAGTGCAAATGAATACAAAAACATAACATATAGATTTATTCCTAATTACTACTCTATAAGCTAAGGCAGTGCAATGCAGCAAGAAAAAAAATAGAAGAACAAATCAAAATCCTCACCTGGTACTACTTTGGATGTTTCTTCCTTCGAGTCCATGGTCGATGAATATTTCTGCCCCTTATACCAAAACAACTGTACTGGTTTGGGGGCATATGAACTCCCCTCAGGCAAATTAATATAACAACCAATAACATCGCCTTCAACGTATCCTTCCTCCCCATATTTCTCCCTAACAGCTTTATGAACCTTACTTCCATCCACATCTCTATACCCAAAACTATTCCCATCATACCCAACTGGTGCCTGCAAGTCTCCTTTCTCAGTAGACCAACCCAACCTAGTATGCCCAGTCTCCCCAAGTTTTAAAACCCTAATTTCAAAATACCAAGCCCCTTCAACAACCCCTCTTGTAGCCCTAACCATTCTGTACCCCTTGGAGCTTCCAGCAGATAACCTATCATCGCTCAATTCAACTTTCTCAGCTTTATAAACCTTAGAGAGACAGATTTTCATGTCGGGTGTATCATCTGTTCTGTCAGGAAAACGAGGAATTGGGGTTATTAGAACAGTGTCTTCAGCAGCAGCAGCAGAAGCGACATTATGATGATGCCCATTGTTGCTGTTGTTGCCATTGCCATTATTCGGTTTATTCTTCTTTTTACCCTTTCGAGATGCTGGTTTCGTCCAAACATTGTTGGCTTTCTTCTTCGGCTTCTTCAATGTTGTTGTTAGAGGAATTTTTTCCATAGATTTCTTCGATTCTTCTTCTTCCTCTTCTTCTTCTTCTGGTAGCATAGGGGTAGTTTGGGAAGGTGGTGTTTGACCAGATGTGAAGGAAGCTAGAGATTTTCGCTTCTTTTTTGGGGTATTTTCGTCTTCTTCATCATCTGAAACTGTGGTGGTGGGTTTTTCCGATGATAATTGTTGTTTCTGAGTTTGGGTTTCGTCGTTGTTGTCATCTTCAGATAATTCTCCTTCGGAGATTTCCTCGGAGATATCTGGTTCTATTTTTATTTGTTGTTCTAGAGAGTTGTTGTTTTCAGTAAGAATGGTGGTTTCGGTGAGGGTTTCGGTGGCGGGCTGGGGTTCGTTTTGATTGAGATGGCCAAGGCCATTGCTGTTGTTGTTGCTGGACTCATCGTCTTCTTCTTCGTCATCTCTGTAATTAGCTCTCAAACTTTCCATAACTGAGAGGAGATGATGAACAGTGAGGAAGGTTTGTGTTATTTTCTCTCTCTTCTCTCTTTCTTCTGAATCCGAACAGCGCGGTGCAAAATCGTGATACGGCCGTATAGAACATTTGATATGTGAGTGTGAGCTAGGCCTTAGTAGGTGGACTGAGCTAGGGTTTCGGTTTGGCCTAGGCCTTAGTAGGTGGACTGATCTAGGGTTTTGGGTTGGCCCAGTATACTGGTAACATTTGAACACAAGGTCCATTAGTGTGCAGGAACCCATAGTTCACCAAAAATTTCCCAAATATATGTTGTTGGCTGGCTCGTTAATTTTGGCCGATTTACATAGGTTCTTACAGTTGTTTTTGAAAATTTATTTTGCCCAACTTATTTCGACAAATTTTAAGCGAAATTAGTGTCTTAAAACAGCATTGGGCATCCAAAAAAATCCAACGAAATCAATGTTGCATAGTCAAGTTAGATCCACAAAATGAATATGGAAACAAAAAATATATAAACTCAAAAGGTTTTAAATATTTATAAATGTTAATAAAATTCTTGAGATTTAACTTTATAATTGAAACCTTTCTTATTCTTCTCCTTTTCTCTCTCTCTATAATTCAAACTCCCATTAAAAATAGTCGACCAAAACCTAACTATTTGGATTTTCTTAGGGCTGGCAACAACAAAAATACATATTTGGTGGGGTCGCCCTCATCCGGGTCTGCCAATACAATGTCGCTGGTGTTTGGTTGACAAAGCTACTAAAGTCCTTTATTTTATTTTTTTATTTTTTTTTAATAGATATGGTCAGATTATTTCCCACTTACAAATATAATCAACAGCGTTATGAGGAGGAAGCGTCACTAATAAGTGAAGAATATAGACATTAACTGTTAGGGAGAATATGTCATGAACGATACAGAGAAGAAGGATAAACTATCAACCTACAAGTATGTGATGATCAACCATCAACGATAGTACTCAAACGCTATTGGATTGTGTTCATGCTAGCCTTCGACATTTTTCTAAATTTATTCGAAGCAACTAGGATTTTGATATAGGTACATGTTATCATCGACAACAAACTTTACAGGCTAAGCTAATTGCCACTTGCAATTCTTTTAATTCAAAAATAAAATAAAAACAAACAAAACAAACGAGAGACTAAGAATATAATAGTCTCTAAAAAAATGCAAACATACTTAACTAAAATTTATTGTGCCACGCAGGAAACACGAACAATGAATTATAAGAACCTTCTCCAATGCAAATGTGCTTAGTCAATGTAAATTAAGCTGACATAGTATGAAGATGGGAAGTCGCATCCTCTAGTAAAAGAGGTTCACCCATACAATGTTTTTCCATCCTAATTAGCAAGTGTCATTAAATATCTCATTTTTTATTTATTTTTTAATTAAAAAATAGCTCAATTAATTAATTATGTGCAACATAATAGAGCAAACAAAACAAGCTAATCATATTTGCATAGAAGATGTATAAATTATGAAGAATTTGGGTATGAATCAAAGTCTAAACTGACTACATTTATGTTGGAGATTCTCTGAAGTCTTGCAATTTGATAAATGACACGAGGAAATTGATGTAACATGGCCATATCGCATATAGTCACAAACACAAATGCCCCACACCAGCTCTACTTAATTGTCTTTGGAGAAGGACTGGTGGTTGTGAAAGTTTGGATAGACTTTTCTATACATGTTAAAATAAATAATTAAACAAACCTTTTAATTTGTACCTATGAGGATAACGATGATCATGTGTTTGTGGAATGAAATATAAAAGGGCATGGAATATAAAAAGGAATTGCTTTGGCTTTTTGACCATCTGTACATCTTTACGAGATATAAATTTGACATGCATTTATCATATCATATAGTTATGGATAAGTTCCACAGATTTATTTATAAACAATTAATATCATTTTACGTATGTGACCAGGGCACAAAATTTAGATTAGGAGCTAGTATCAAGTCAAAATCTAATAAATAATTTAGAATGGAAGTTTACAAAATCTAATATTTTTAAGAAATTTATATAGACCAAACGTGTTCATTATTTATTGGGAGCGGTTCCAGGGCTCTCATTATATTGTCATCAGTGTGTCATTTTTGGATTTCTATGGCTTGTGGAACCCACATATATATGAACTAAGGGCTAATTTTCTATGAGGATGATCTATATGGTGAGAAGAACATCTTCACGAAAAAAATTAGCTCATTCTAAAACTAGCAATCCAGTCATCCAGTTTTTTAAAAATTAATGGTGATTGAATTATTCATTTTTTACCATTAAATTGCATCAATGGATGATGGGGTTACAACTTTTAAAATTAGATGATTTTTTGTGAGAATGATGGACATAGTGAGGAGAACATCTTCACAAAAAATCAACTTTTGATTCATCTGTATGTGGACCCCACAGGGAATGGTAACAGTGATGGCAATATATGGATGGCACTGGAACCACTCCCTTATTTAAATTTGGACAAAGATCAAGTGTCTCTTCACCATATATTTAAATGTAAGGGAAATTAATATGAAAAACACCAATTTTCCCATTCATAGCTCCATTTTTTTTTATAAGATGATTCATGCCTAAGTTATAACAATGTAGAATAAACATTGTAAATGGTGGATGAGAAGTGCAAAGAAACCGTCATGAACAAACAGCTCGCGACCAACGGACGCAGAAAAAAAACTACTATTGGACGCATAAAAAGACACCACCTCGAACGCAGAAAATCACCGACATAATTAATTATATGGGATAACCATTGTGGCAAGACCACGACTTGCAAGTTTTGAACCCACAACTGAGTAGGTGGTTATTTGCATTCATAGCTCCAATTTGAACACCCCACGTATTTTCAAATATAAAAATAGTTTTTAAATATGAAAAGAATATTGCAACATACCTTATTGCGATACTATTGCAACATACTTTTTGCGATACCTACATGGAATTGGTCAAAAGATTGATTTTCAGTGGTGATATTATCCTCACTTTGTAGATTATTATATCAAAAAATTAGCTCGTTATAAAACTTATAATTATGACAAAAGTTTATTATAAATCAACACAGTAAATAAAGTTGCCTAAAAATGGACAATTTTTTAAGAACTTATTTGAGGGGGGTTAGAAGTTTTAGAATTAGCTGATTTTGAGATATGATTATTTATATGACGAAGAGAACATCATCGCAAAAAACTAACCCTTGGGTCATCTTTACGTGAGTGCCACAAAAAATATGTTGCAATAGTATCGCAATAAGGTATATATATATATATATATATTGCAATATCCAGCTTCTTTAAATATGTCCCCTCTTATAATGAATAATTTAATTTGCTTTTTAACTCTTTTTAAAAAAAGTTGACATATATACTTCATTAACTTTAGTCAAGCTTCATTAACCAACACAAAAACGATACTTTTTAACATTATTGACAAACAAAAAGAAGTCACATTAGCATTTAACTCAAGATCATAATTGCCAAACTAACTTTTAATTTTCCATTGAATTTTTTTTTTGTGAGTAGTGCACTAGTGCTGGTTTCGTTAAGATCTGAAAAATGTGGGGTCACTTTAACTCTAGTTGTGAGTCTAAACTGGCCCTCATCATATATTTTTGAGTTGATCAAAATCATTTCATAGAGGGGTTCTATGAAAACCCTACACAAGATTTTATTTTATTTTTGCTAAATTTGTACTGAGGTCGTCCACTATGGGTTCATGCAAGTGTATGCCACACTAACATCTCCATCGTGTACATTTGACATTTATTGAGCTTTGAGTTTAACATTTATTTTGAGATATCATTACCTTTCTTAATGAGTTCACCAAACATGTCATTTTAGATCTTAATTAATTTCAATACCTTGAACTGTTCAGCAACTTTATTAATTTCAGTCTCCCAAAAAAATGTCACTTTAGAGTATATTCGTTTGAGGTGCATGCATTCCGATCTTACATCATATAAAAAATCTTTAGACATTTGGGTCCCACGTTACAAAGTTTGTGAGCCAAAAACACACCCCAATCCATTTTAGTTAGGGAGCTGATATTGAAGAAATTGATTTAGATGGGGAAGCTGGTTAGGGAAAACTTTAGATAATTACACCCCATAAAAAAGAAAATACACCCCACTTCATTTTCTTCACTTCTACCATGGCCTCCACTTCCATCACAGCACCTCAACCACCACTCAACCTCTATAAGAAAAATATATATATCCCACCTTACCACCATCATCTTCCCCACAGTCCGCTCCGTTACCACCACCACCCACACTCCACCTCCACAATCGTCTCCACCACAGTCTCTATGTAAAGATAAGAGTCTTAATTTAAGTCTAATTCAAAAAAAAGAAAAAGAAAATAATAGTCTTAATTTTTTTTTCAGATCTATTCCTCGATCTCTCTCTCCTCTCTACTCTCTCTCACTCTGCGACAGAGGTGGTGGAGGCCATAGTGAAAGTGGTGGCGATGGGGAAGATGGTGGTGATACGTAGGGTGTATTTTTGATGGAGGTGGAGGCCTAAGGGGCAACACTGTTGGAGTTTGGTGGTGGTGGTGGCAGTGGGGAAGATGAAGGTGGTGGGGTGGAGATAAAATAGCTTCCCCAAACTAACTTTTTTGTGTTTTGTTTTTCAATAAAGCTTTTTCGTCTACCCATCTTACTGGCAGGGTAGGACCCACTATTTTTCTCCTCTCAAAAGTGTTTTGAGGGGATTTCCAACTTATGTGACCGTGGGACTCACCATGCCACATAAGCATCTGGCATTTGTTTTGTAATATGGTCGGGCCAAACTGCAGCGCTGTTTGTTTTTAGCTTCCCCATCCAAAACAGCTTTCCCAATATCGGCCCTTTTAGTTAACGTTAATAAAATAGCCGTTACGTTAACGCGAGCAAATTTGAAAGAGAAATTCAATTAAGCTTATTTCTCACGCTATAACGGTCGAAAAAACACATCAATCTACGTTATAAGCTTACTTCTCACGCTACTTGTAACGGATATTTTTTTAAGTCTATAAATTCTAAACGGCGAGGCGACTGGAAAGTGGAGAAGAATTGATGCCATGATCCCAAGGAGGACTGCTACTGTTTTGACATTATTGGCCATGGCTATCCAACGGTCTGCAAGAAGGACGTCGTCTTCCTCAGGATGACATCAAAACGATCTTTCTTCTTCTTTTGTTTTTGCTGTTACACCAAATGTCATTGCTTAGAGAAAGGAGATTCCTCCAACGATTCCATTTTCTCCTTCGATCAAAAACCCTAATTTCTAACTCCTTCTCTCTCTAGTTTCTAGGGTTTTGAGTAGAGAGAGAGAGGAGGGAAGAAGATGGGTACCTTTCGACGACAGTTGAAAGCCATGCTTTGGAAAAATTGGCTTCTGAAAATTCGCCATCCTTATATTACTTCTGCTGAGGTTAGTCATCAAATTCTGTTTTTTTGTTCTCAATTTTCGAAACTTAAATTGTTATTAATTAAGTAAGAAATTAGGGCATTTGATTGGAAGAATTAAGTATTTTCAGCGATTTTCTAATGATTATGAAGAACTGAAAACTGGTTCATGAAGGAAGCCTATGAATAATTCAATTCTTTACAGAAAGGCAAGTAGAAGCAATTGAATAAGGAACTTTGTTCTTCTTGTTTGCAGATTTTGCTTCCAACTGTGGTCATGCTGATGTTAATTGGTGTTAGGACTAAAGTGGATACTACTCTTCATCCCGCGCAGCCGTATGTTATCCCTAAGTTAATTATTTGTTGTGTTTCTCTCACTAAAAAGAAAATTTGGATTTCTTTGGTTTGTTTCTTGAATGGGTCTTCCATTTTTTCAATCATGCCGTTTTTTCTTGTTATGGGTGATCCAGGTATATCCGGAAAGACATGTTCGTTGAAGTGGGTAAAAGTGATATTTCTCCCAGTTTTGAGCAGATTCTGCATACGTTGTCCGCCAGGGACGAGTATTTGGCTTTTGCACCAGATACAGAAGAGACAAGTTTGATGATCAACTTAATTTCTATAAGGTTTCCTCTTCTCAGGGTATGAATTACAAGTTTCTTCACTTTGCTACCCATAATTTTTTTTGTTGACCGTGTAATCCTTAGGGGTACCTCTAATTTATCACGCAAATGCTTTTGATTGTGAACTGCTTTGGCTGTTTCTTGGTTGCAGGTGGTTTCTAGAGTTTACAAAGATGAGCTGGAGTTGGAAACTTATATACGTTCGGATATTTATGGTGCTTGTAATCAAGTCAAGTAAGTTATATGTCTAACATTATCTTCCACTTTTTGCTAATGATATGATAACACTTGAAGAGACAAAAATCTGTTAAGACTTAAAAAAAAGAAATCTGTTAGTATTTGTTCCTGAAATTTTTGAACAGTATTTATTTCCAAGATTAAGAGAGCACATGATTTGCTTTAAGAAGATCATGTGAGAGAGGTTTGATATCTTGTAGATAAAACTTATAATTGACATGTATAGTTGTTCATAAATGACTTAGTGCTATTAAATTCACCAAAGTCGTGTTTTGTGTAATTTTCATCTTTACATATTTCTTTGCATTGATTATTCTACAAACCTGCTTTGAAGTTATTTTTACTGCTTGTGCCTGTACAACTCTGCTGAAGTGTGAGGAGGTATTAAACTTCAATTTCGGCCTTGAGATGAGTCACTAATGTGAAGACCATAGCCATTTTCAATGAATTGATATAAATATAGTTAAATTAGCTGCTCATGAAAGTAGAGTATTGAGTCATAAGTCATTGAACACTCCAAAACACACTTTAACAGATTGATCTTCATTTCTTACCAAATATTGGAGAATTGGTTTAGTGTAGTTCTTTTAGCAAAAAATATTGGTATAACCGTATAAATGAAGTTGTTGTATACTCACGCACTATATTTTTTTTTTCCTTGTAGCAACAAATGTTAATTGTAGTGCAATATATATACCCTGCAACATTCAAACCCTTGTTCTCTCAGATGAACACAAACTTTTTACAGTTTTTAGGACTTCGATTATTATTAGAAACATGCACATTCTTTTACCAAGGAAGTCAATGAGGTCAAAGATTAAGATTTAATACATCTTTTACTTTTTTCCAGGAACTGTTCGAATCCTAAAATCAAAGGAGCGATAGTATTTCATGAACAAGGTCCTCAGTTATATGACTATAGTATACGTCTCAACCATACGTGGGCGTTCTCAGGATTTCCTGATGTCAAAACCATCATGGACACAAACGGCCCTTATGCCAATGACTTGGAATTGGGTGTCAATGCTGTACCAACACTGCAATATGGTTTCAGTGGATTTTTGACTGTACGAACTCTTACATTCTCTCTACCCCCCGTCGTGAATGTGTGTGGTGTCTTTTGTCTCTTTTTCACATTTACACTGCCACACACTCTTTTCACCTTGTTCCATTATTTCCAATAGTTCTTGACATTAAGACCTTGATGGTAACACACTTTCTTATTTCAAAGATTAATACATCCAGTGCGTACTTAAAAATGTTAGAATATGTTAATGAAGAATATGTAGCTGTTACAATGATCATTCTGTGTACTAATGGTAGTTTGACATCTTTGCTTTTTCTTATTGCAGTTGCAGCAGGTCTTGGATTCAGTCATAATATTTGCCGCTCAACAAAATGAAACTAACATCGGCAAAGAAAATAGCATTTTATCTTGGAAGCACTTTAGTCCCTCAAACATAAGGATCGCTCCATTTCCGACTCGGGCCTACACTGATGATGAGTTCCAGTCTATCATCAAGACTGTCATGGGAGTACTGTATGTACCATTTAAATTTCCTAGCTCTGACTTAATATTCTCCTTCAGGTTATCTTGAAGTCTTTGCATCAGAACTAATTTCATTAGCTTCTACTTTTTGACTGAATGTTGGATTTGGGAGGAGCAGGTATATATTAGGATTTCTCTACCCAATTTCTCGTCTGATCAGCTGCTCCGTGTTTGAGAAGGTTTGATAATGAGCAGAAATGTTAAACACTCTATTGTGCTTGTGCACATATTTTAGTTATTATCATTGATTCATTATTTGAAATCTCGATCTTGTGTTACATATAATCAAAAGTTGCATGCACTGCTTAGGCAATAGGGGTCCTTGGGTATGGCAATGCCTTCATCTAGGCGTTAAAATCATAAATTTAATTAAAAAAGATTACTGATTGATTTGGAAGGTGCCGGAAAAAGATGGATTGTTTTAAAAGCCTATTTGGACAACATAGTCAAATTGTTTTTTGATAATATCTTATAGTGGTAGATTAGTGACTTGAGCCTTTCTGAGATATGAGGATTATCCTTGAGAACATCTTGAAGATCCTTGGAAATATCATGTTTCTCATTGGTTCTCTAAAATTACCCACTTAGGTAGAGTCAAGAGTACTAATTGTAGCATGAACCCGTGTCTGGAACTCCATATAGAAAGAAAATTATCGCATCTTTCTGATTCAACTACAAATAAATGAACTTATATTCAGTGAGATATAAATGAGTTATTAAATGCAAAGATGTTAGAAAGAGAATTTTGGTTTTCCTACCTATCAATCTTTTCCTTTTCTGACTTTCCTCCAAATGTTCAAGTAGGATATTTAGATACATAAATGGAAAATAAAGAAATTGAGGAACTTACAGTCATGGACTCATGGGTATGTGCTTCAAAATGAAATGGCTAATGGGTGAAGATAACTAAAGTAAATTCTGATAAAAAAAAGAGAACTAAAGTAAAAAATGGGGGTGGGATACAGGTTCATTTATTGTTTTGTCCTTCATTGATACATAACTATGTGTCGTATTATACAATTGCTCCACTATGATACATAACAATACATAGCTATACATTCGAGAACATTGTATGTAGTGCTATCTCTTGTAAAGTAAACCCCAAGAAAGAGTGCATTAAGATATGAGATTTTAAACAATGGCTATTCTATTTTTACTAGGTATAGAAAATGATCAACTGTTCTTTGTTGGCCTTACATTTTTAATCGTGTACATTTGGGATCTCTCTACATTTCAGGAGCAGAAGATTAAAGAAGGTCTCTACATGATGGGTTTGAAAGACGAGATATTCTACCTTTCTTGGTTTATTACATATTCTATACAGGTACCTTTTGCAGTTGTATCTTCCCATATTGCTGTATCTGTTGTCTCTTATTATTTTTCAACTCCAAAATTCTTATTATTTCTTGTTTTTATTTATTTTATCTTTCTTTCACAACATACCCATAAGAAGGCAAATCAGACAGAAAATCGGTGGTAAAAGAAGGGACAAGATGAAAAGTGAAGGAAGCTTATAATGGAATTTCATTGACAGCTGAACTCTTCAAATTTACTATCACGACTCTTTTAAATTTCTAAAACAAAAACCAATGCAATGTTTAACCTTCTAACTATTGGATACAATTCAAAAGGGTTCCCTGCTCGTATGTTCGTAAATATGATTATGTGTTTCCAAATTCCCTAACAGATTATCAATAAATTATCCCATGATATCTCTCCGCCAAAACCAAAAGCATCTATACCTACTTTATGTTTTCAGAAGTTAGATGGTTGCACAGCCACTTGCTGAAATTAGGTGCTTTTGCTTCCATATCATTTGTCTACAACTCATACGCATTCTCCATCATTGTTTTAGGAACATCTAATAACATGATGTGTGTGTATGTATGTTTTGCTTCTTCCAGTGGTATAGTATTTGTTGAGGTGAACATAAAGTTTGACTGTTGGACTTGCTGATTAAACACCCTAAACACCCAAATGCTTTTAATAGTGGTATCTTTAATTCATATGAATAAGATGGAATTGATTGGATACCATGACCTTTCCTTTTATCCGTTTTCTTTTGTATTTCTTCTTTCACAATTTACTTTAGCCTCATTGTTGCAAAAACAATCATGAAAAATCTGCAGGCTTAGGCAGGATTGCGTATTTTCTTGAGACAACATCTTGGTTTCAACCTCCTATCATAGAATCAAGCTAGCAAATTCTGTGCAGGGAGTACTGTGTTGGCCTCATTTTGACCAGCTTTGGCCTTGCCCAAGTTAGTTTTGTTAAGATTATTAAGAATACTTTACCATGAAAATCTGCCTTTGGCCTGGCTCAGCCCTGACACTTAACCTGGGGTTGGAAACTAGGGTATGACTTGACTGACTGAGATCATGCACCTAATGCTAGCACAATGTGTACTAAGGCATATGCAAAATTGTAATAAATCATAACAATATAATATCATCACAGTTATTATCAGCATGAGCTATAAATTAATTAAATCAGTAGGGGCTATTGATTAAAGTTCCTCTTATTATTAGCACTGATTCAGTTTCTGGAGGATTATTATGATTTTGAAACCATCTTCAGGCATTCTTTCTGTTGAAGAAAATTTTGATGGGTTCTCATTTTCCATATCTTTGTTCCTTCTACAGTTTGCATTTTCCTCTGGAATCATTACAGCCTGCACTATGGGGAGTCTTTTCATGTATAGTGATAAGTCGTTGGTGTTCATGTACTTCTTTTTGTTTGGACTCAGTGCAATCACACTTTCCTTTTTGATCTCTACCTTCTTTACACGAGCGAAAACAGCTGTGGCAGTTGGCACCCTTTCTTTTCTTGGAGCCTTCTTCCCTTATTACACAGTCAATGATCCGGCTGTCCCTATGTTAGTATTTACTTCATTACTTGTTTCTCATGAGACTTTTTTACTCAACATGGGTCTGGAAATTTATTTGAAGCTTCTGTATGTTTAGGATATTAAAAGTCATGGCTTCTTTGCTTTCACCTACGGCTTTTGCACTTGGGACAGTTAACTTTGCTGATTATGAGCGGGCTCATGTTGGTGTCCGTTGGAGCAATATGTGGCGGGTATATTTTGTACATAAATTTTTTATTCAGTTCTATATTCTCCATTTGCAGATTTAAACTTTTCACACACTGATCATTGCAGGCATCATCTGGAGTAAACTTTTTGGTGTGTTTCGTGATGATGTTGTTTGATACACTGCTGTACTGTGCTATTGGTCTGTACCTGGATAAGGTATTTCTTTCTAGCATTTATCCTTTTCATGTATGTTCTTAAAGCATCTTACAAGTTTTTGATAAGTAACAGAAATAATATTAGTAGGCACAAAGAGCATGCGTTACAAGTGTTGGAGTCAGGGAAGAGAGTTTGTATGAGAAGACCCTACTTGCATAATTTTTTATTAGAAAATCAGCAAGGTTAGTTTGTCATTAAAAAGCTTGGAATAAGATGAGGTTCCACCTCTTACCAAATCCTATATATGATTTTTGGTATTTTCCAACACCAAGGGACTGAAACCTTTATGCTAACTCATGAGAACCCCATTCCCATAATTTTTTCTAATCAACATTGGTCCCACAAAGTTGTCACTGGGTAATTTAGAGGTCTTCAACTAGGATTTAATATTTAATTTAGTTGCATTTTTAGTACCAATTGACCTGGAAAAGGCCTTAAGAATGTCAGTTTTCTTATTACCACTGCAGCTTAGTAGTTAGTTGGGCTTGGTTTAACATGTGTCAACAAACCAAAAAATGGTGAATGAATAGTTCTTTTTGTTGTAAGAATCAGGACATGCGCAGAGTGTCCCACAGTTTTTTCTCCCAAAGCCGTGCCTAATGAGTGAATTTTAGCAAAAAAATGAACTTTGAGATGGTTTCTGCAGATGAACTTTTATTATATTTTATTTTAATCTTTTGTCACAAAAAGTTTTTTTTTTTCCTTCAATGGGCAAATGCCATTTTTAATGGTTTTGTTTATTTTATTTTTTTGGCCGATAAGAATATGAATATGGTTTTTATATTTGAAAGTCCAAATTAACTTTTTTAATACAATAATGGCAGCAAACTGCAGATAATTTAGTCAAACATTTTTTAAGACGTCAAGGGGATGCCAAAGACATTAGTCACCCTGTCAGTCCTTGTACCTTCAAAAGGAAGTCTTTAATATTCCTAGTAAAGACTTGTGACGATGGATATCCATTCTGACTTCCTATCCAGTTATACTTTGATAATAACTAACATCACATTCCAATTATGAAATCCTTGAGAGTACAAATCTTCAATTCATTTTCATCACCTTTTAGTTGATTACCCTGCCACTTCATTTTGCATAAGACCAATCACTTAACATTGATTATTCATCAGAAACTTAATAGACCAATTTTGTGACAAGTTGTTGCTGGGCCAGAGGGGTTAAGAATTGTTCCCTGAAGAGTTTAGCAATAACATAACTTCTGTTCCAAATATTTTTTGACGTTTCTGTGAATCATCATCTTTGACCCTCTGTTTCATATGCAGCTAAACCGGCCCTTTAACAAATACAATCTATCAGCTTCTAAAACTTGTGGCCTCTATGTGCTTTGTGAAATTTTATTGCACATTGTTAAATATTGTGACTTCATTCTTATGATCAGGTCCTTCCTAGGGAGAATGGAGTTTGTTATCCATGGAACTTTTTATTCAAACCCCACTTCTGGGTAAAGAAAAGCATTTCCCAACATCATTCTAGCAACCTAGAAGTTAAAGATAATGATAAGCTTGGTATAAACGAGTCCACGTTTGCTGGTAGTTTGTCTGAACCAGCCATGGAAGCAATAAGCTTGGATATGAAACAACAAGAGCTTGATGGCAGGTAAAATTTGCTAAATTTTGCATCAAGCTTTAATTTTATGTACCTTCTTCTTTGACACCTGTTACAA
Organism: Macleaya cordata; assembly: GCA_002174775.1. Classification (NCBI taxonomy): domain Eukaryota; kingdom Viridiplantae; phylum Streptophyta; class Magnoliopsida; order Ranunculales; family Papaveraceae; genus Macleaya; species Macleaya cordata. The sequence continues at coordinate 339,673 of MVGT01003438.1, forward strand.
TTTTATAGATGTATTCAGATAAGGAATCTGCATAAGGTGTACACTACCAAAAAGCAAAAGTTTTGTGCTGTAAACTCATTACGGCTCACCTTGTATGAAAATCAGATTCTTGCTCTTTTAGGTATGATGGACAATTTTATTACTCCTTTTCCTCCATATTTTTCATGACGCCTCGAGTTAATTCCTTTTTGTTTAAATTGATGCTGTGTATGTACTGATGAGAAATTGATGTTTCAGCCAAACGTTTCCTTGTTGAATTTTATTTCGCTGACAATTATTGTTGCTTCTATCAATAATGCTGAACTTGTGATAGTTATTATGTTTTCAATTTGCAAAACTCTTATGGCCGAATTTAACTTCGTCAGTTTTAGATATTTTATGCTTACAACTTTAAAGGCAACACTAAGGGCCAGATCTGGTCTAAATTCTGTCACTTGTTTCCACAATAATCTTAACATAGTTCCATATTAAAAATAAAAGGACAAATGTCATTTGGCATCACCTAGTAATCCAATTTTTGCAGCATATCTATCCTACCACAACCAAGCACTCCCCCACCACTATAAGCTGTTCCTAACAGCTACTGTGGAGTCGGAATCCAGCACCTCCCAGCGCACTCACTCTCTCCACCTCCGAAGAAGAGAGAGAATGAACACGTGGGAAACGCGAAATAGGATTCGCCCACGCGGTGGTGAATGAATGTGATAGGGGTATGGAGTCGCCACCTGATTTATGGGAATCAGGACCCAAGATTTTGGAAAATCACCCTAAAACTAGTTTTCCAAAAAAAAACCATGGCGATAATCCAAATGAAGGTCTGCAGTCAGAGAAATGGATAAGGGGATCAAGGTACGGGTTGGGAATGTGTTAGGCACCCAACAACCGCCCGTCCGTAAGGACGGCCTCACTTCGCGATTAAAAGTTTTTTTAGGGGATAAATGATTAAAACTAAACAATGCTATATATAAACAACAACTGCACTAAATAAATAAATAAATGAATAAAAAATAAGCCCCCTTAAATCTACGTGTCACGATAGGTAGTTTTGGGGCAGAAAAAATGCATACATTCATCTGGCTGAATGCAACAAAAGAAAGCGACACGCGCCATCAGTAGGCCCGTGTGCAAAAAGCAAGGTGACGCGGATGTGCTCTATATCCACGAATGAACAAAGGGTGTGATACGTATAATATGTACACGTATACTCAAACATGTGACATGGTGCTGTATACACCATACACTGAAGCGATCACGTGCAGTATGCCACGTGCGCCGAAGAGAGAGTCATGTTCTTGAACACGAAACTCAGGCGATCTGATCGATAAGGAGAGACATGGATCCTTAGATCCAAGTGAAAGGATAAGGCTCTTACGGCCTGAAAGATGAGATGGGCTATGTGCCCGCAAGAAAGAGTTGGATCGATGGGTCCAACAAAAGGGGTGGGCCTTTGGGCCCACATCCATAGGAAGGGCTTTGAGCCCAACAGGAAGATTGTAGGCACTGAGGCCTACAAAAGAGGAGAGATGGGCCCTAAGGCCCAAACGAGGGATAGGCCCATTAGGCCCACCACAAGAGAACGGGCCCGAAAGCCCTAATGTAGCTTATTTGCAAAGTTTATTCGATTTCAACCTAGAGCTATCAAAGCAGTTAAAACATGAAAAACAAAGCTACTATTTACTTGAAATTAATAAACAAGTAAAATGAAGTAACCTGCCTCCGCGCTCAATGCTAAAGCTTTAAACACAAAGATGAATGTGAGCACGATAAACATATCGAATAAAACGAAATGACACTAACAATGCCGATGAAATCATAAGTGTGAAATCAAGCATACTATGCATGGAAGCAAGCATATAACAAAAAGAGAGCAAATGAAGCCTCAAATTTTAATCCTCAAATGCATTTCAACGATCCAC
>MVGT01003438.1:358948-397910 GCA_002174775.1 Macleaya cordata
AGTTTTGGCCTTTCCAGTCCCATCCTTGTGATAAAATTCCCTTGTTGTTCAAAAAAATAAAATAAAATAACAAGGAGAAAAAAGAGTTGTCAGAGCATGAAGCTCCTTGATCTCTCTCACAAATTTGCTTGCTAATAGTTCCTTTGACTGTTTGACATCTAAGTTGTTGGTTCTTTTTTCTTTCTTTTTTCAGGTTGGTACTGAGATTTCATTCAGACTTCCTCTTGCATCCTCGTCTTCGTTCGAGAGTATGTTCCAAGAAATCGAAAGCTGCATGAGAAGAACCGGCAATAGCACAGAAACAGGTGGTATCAATGGGGAAAGCTGCTTTGGCATTGAGAGTTATGGTATCTCTGTTACAACACTGGAGGAGGTCTTCCTTAGAGTTGCAGGATGTGACTTTGATGAATCTGAACACATGCAACATAATAAAGCTCTTGATTTACCCGATCCTGTGGTTTCTGAAGTCTCTCATTATACTCAGATAAAAGCTTCATATCCTAGGTTACTTTGTGGGTACTATAAGAAGGTTCTTGGGATGATATTTACAATAGTGGGGAGAGCTTGTGGTTTGGTTTTTAATACGGTTTTCACTTTTATTAGTTTCTTAAGCATACAGTGTTGTAGCCCTTGTATCTTTGTCAGGTCCACATTTTGGGTACATTTTAGAGCTCTTCTTATCAAGAGGGCAATATCTGCTCGACGAGACCAAAGAACTATTTTTTTCCAGCTTCTTATTCCTGCTGTCTTTTTGTTTCTCGGTCTTCTTTTGTTGAAGCTTAAGCCACATCCTGATCAGCAATCTGTGACGTTCACAACTTCGAATTTTAATCCTCTGTTACAAGGTGATGGCGGTGGTGGACCAATTCCTTTCAATCTATCTTGGCCTATTGCAGAACTAGTATGTTATTTCTTGTGGTGAATTTTTGATACTATTAGCTTTATAATATCTGATTTTGTTTCGCACGCATATACATCCCTTTACTCTTAGAGGACTCCCGCTTCTTAATTAATGTTATTATGGTGCAGGTGGCACAAAATGTACAAGGGGGTTGGATTCAGAAAGTTGAACCAAGATCATATAGGTTCCCTAATTCAAAAAGGGCACTCACTGATGCTATTGAAGTAGCAGGCCCAGAATTGGGCCCAACACTTATTTCTATGAGTGAATTTCTAATAACTAGCTTGAATGAATCATACCAGTCAAGGTATGTGCCTGCTGCTAGTTCATTCTGTTTGAAGTTGTTCTCTCTTTATAGGTTAAATAGTTTATTTGTTGTTAATTGGATCATATTTCCTTGTTTCTGATAAGTTGATTGTATCATTGAGGCACTGAGACTATGGTTTGTAACTTTGTTTGATCTTATCTTGCAAGAAATTTTAGTTCTCCTTGGACTAAGTGTGGTTTCAAAGTTCAAACCCTTTAATGAATATATGTTTCATTCTAATGTACATTTCTGTTGGTAAGACCAAAATCTTAATAGTTTTGTAGGAGGACTTGGACCAATTAGGCACATTCAATTGATTGGATCATTGGACACATTTACAGCATGTTTTCACTTGCTGGAAGGCTTGTGATCGTGTCACTGTACAAGCTGATCGGTCTAAGAGATTTAGAAACCAAGTTCTTGGAGTAAGAAAAGTAGTCTTAATAACTCTCAAACATCTTGTTTCATTGATCTAAATGTATCTGTAGTACTTCATGTTCCTACCATTTATTTTTTCTTATTCAAAGGAACTAAATCTTTATTGTCTAATGTGTAATAGCCTTAAGTCAAGCTTCTGTAGTTTACTTGCTTATTTTCTTTAACAATCATTTAATCTAGGTTTATTTAGAGTTATTTCGTGCTTCAATTGCAATGCTCTTTAATTTTGGTTATTTTTCCATTGGCCTATGTTTTAGACGATTGAAGCGTAAAAAGCCACATTTTTATGTTTATGAAAATTTCATGAGTATTTTGTTTGTCTGGTGACATTAGTGGCTTTAATGTAATTGAGTTACTGTTTTAATTATTGACCTCATGAGTACTTTAACTTTCAAATTAAGTTCTGTTTTGGAGGTTTAACTTTTTAGTATTTTACTAATCAGGTGATTAGAATATATGCTGCTCAAATTTCATATTTTACATTTTCTAGTTTTCTGTTATCTTCTACATTTGTAGGTATGGGGCTGTTGTAATGGATGATCAGAATGATGATGGAAGTTTAGGATATACTGTACTCCACAACTGTTCTTGCCAACACTCGGCTCCAACATTTATCAATCTGATGAATGGTGCAATTCTGAGGCTTGCAACTCGTAATGAAAATATGACTATTCAAACACGTAATCACCCACTGCCAATGACAACAAGTCAGCACTCACAACATCATGTATGCTACTATTTCCTTGTTATTATGGGTATTTTAGTCTAGATAAACTCTCTCACTGACTTCTTTTGAGATAGTTCATAATAAAGATATTCTCTGTGAGTAAACAGTGGTAAGCTGCAGCTAGGTTAAAGGAAGGTGATCGACAAGGGTTAAACCTATGCATCTAATTGAAATTTTATGTTATGTTGGAGATTCTATGAATTCAAATTCCTCAGTTAATCATGCAGACTGCTGTAGAGAAATCTACCATTTTCATTTTCAGCTTTTTTTTTTTGTTTCATCAAACCCATCTTTAGATCAAGTTTCTTAAAGTAGCAGTAACACTGACTTTTTAATTCCTGTTAGAATGTCTGAATGTAGTTAGTGGAAGAGGGTATCTCTATAAGTTTATATATAGATAGAGGTCAAATAACATTACTTTTGGTAACCCAACTTTTTTGGGGATCACATGGAAATGATCCAAGGGATGATTTTGGTGGGGATGTTCTCCTCACCTTGTAGATCATTCTCACAAAAAAAATTATATCATTCTAAAACTTCTAACCCCCTGCAAAACACCAATGAAAATTAACTATAAAATGGATGGCTATTGTCTCATTGGTTACACCATCACGTCTCTCACTTTTCTTCCTTTCTGATTCACTATTGTCTCATTGGTTGTTGAAATGTTTCTAACAATTCTACCAATGGCCTCCTATGCTAGGAAATCATGTATGGAAAATTTTTTTTTTTTTCCTTCTTTTCTTGTATTCATATGTACACACATGCCTTGTTTCTAAACTGTGCAGTCATTTTCACTGCATACGTTTTGATCTTCTGCAACTGTGTAATTTTTGTAGGATCTGGATGCATTCTCTGCGGCGATTATTGTTAATATTGCCTTCTCCTTCATTCCTGCCTCATTTGCAGTTTCTATTGTAAAGGTATCGTCTTTTTTTATTTAAAAGTTAAGAGTACCCTGAAACATCTGGGATATGTGTAGGACACTCCACTTTCAAAATTTGAAAAATTCATCATTTAAGAAAAAGTTCATCTACCTTGAACTTTATCCACTTTTTAATAATAGAAATGTGACAGCTTCTGAACTTGGCATAATGGGTGTACTATAATACTATATTAATAGTAGGTCTCTGCACAACCGTTTGGTCTAAGCTTTGTGTATTGGAATCTTTGGATGTGATAAAGTTATTCTCTGATACCCACTATGAAACCAAGAATTGTATGCAGAAGTCAAGGAAAAATAGAATGGATAGAACCATTGAAGTATTGCGAAGTTAGTTTGGTACGCAGACATGCCAAGGATATGTTTCTGACATGGCATGTGTATCACGTTAGTTTAAATTACTTGTATGTATGACCCATTGATCATCATGCTATTATTCATTAGCTAATAATATGATCCTATCTTTGATGAAATACTTTTTATTACATGTTTACATGTAAATACGTATCCTATCTTCGTATATATAATTTTTATTATTTAATATTTGCTATCATCATTTATCCTTAAGATTGGATTACATAACATGGATCATACTTCCTGATTCATAATATGATCTGTAGTAAAAATGCAAAAAGATGGTCTGACAGACAAAGAGATAGAGCAGAACATAGTTCACATGGGATCAAGATTTTGTGGATATAACCATATACTATTAAATCTTAATTGTTGCAGGAACGTGAAGTAAACGCGAAACACCAACAATTAATTAGTGGGGTATGTATTTTGGTTTGTTATTTTTTTTACTATTTCTTAAAGGTTTCTGAACTTATTCTTTTAGGCATGTTCTATTAATACCCTTTCTAATTGTTCCCCTTTCCTCAGGTTTCTGTACTGTCGTATTGGACTTCCACATACATATGGGACTTCATGAGCTTCTTATGTCCTTCATTTTTCGCAATAATTCTCTTTTACATCTTCGGTATATATCAAGATCATCTAAAATCAGATTTGTGGTTATTTTAATTCTTAATTGTGTGTAGTCTTTGATGCTCATAATAGTAGTGTGATCTGTTTTTTGTCTTTTTATGTTATCATATGTTTCCTCTGTTTTATGGTTCATGCCTGAAGGTTTTTTTTTTGGGTTCAACCAGATTATTTAAAAGATATTCATCCGAACTTCTGCAATTGTAGGTCTGGATCAGTTTGTAGGAAGTGGTTGTTTCTTGCCAACAATTTTCATGTTTATGGAATATGGATTAGCAATTGCATCATCAACATATTGCCTCACTTTCTTTTTCTCTGAACACTCCTCGGCACAGGTCTCTCTCTCTCTCTCTCTCTCTCTCTCTCTCTCTATATATATATATATATATATATATATATATNCTCATTAGTGCAGAATGTGGTTCTCTTGGTACACTTTTTCACTGGACTCATTCTTATGATGGTCTCATTTGTTATGGGGATTATAGAAACAACTAAAAGCGCAAATTCCTTCCTCAAGGTTTGTTATATAGATAATACTTGTCTATTGGAATTCCTCAACTGTTTGTTATAACCCTTCAGATTTTCATTGTATAAATTTCACTTATTTTCTAGTTGATTTTAGTAATAATGCTGATTATTTACTTAAGCTTAGGTAATATTTTGTCATGTTACTAGAAAAGGTGTTAAACTTTGAATTTCCCCTAAAATTTACCTCAGTTATTTCTGAATTAATTCAAGAATTATGATTTGACGTGGAACAATATTAATAATATATGTTTTGTATACCTGATCAAAAAAATATATATGTTTTGTATGATATCGAGGTGTATGAACCTATAAAAACTTTATCTGAAAGTTTAATAATTAATATTAATTGAATGTTTTGAAAAATGACCCAATCAACACATGAAATAAGGGGCACGACCATGCCACCTTCTTGAGTTTAATCGGGTCAGTGTTTTACTTTTATACCCATGTCAAATACCAATGCAAGTGATTACTTACTTCAGACCTGAAAGTAGATCACTTCCAAAGTTCTAATGTAGATCTCTACTCTCATCCTTAAGATTCTGAAATTCAAGCACTTGGTGTGTGCTCTCCGATATCCGATTAGATTCCGTTTAGTTCAATCGTATTGTGTATAGTTTTATATCCACCCACTCTTTCTCGTGGTACTGTTGTAGAATTGCAATTCTACCTGTAATTTGCATGGTTTGGTTTCACGATACAACTCTGTATTTATTGAACCAAAAAGAACTCAAATGCAGTCTGTTGAAGTACTATATGCTCACTAGATTTTAGTTCAATAATTTAGATGAAGAAGAAAAGATGAAGAAAATATCTGTGAGAATCATTTCAGAGAAAATGTAACCACCATTTCCACATTCTGTATTCCTGAAAAATAGGAGTTCCAAGGATCATCCCTTCTACAACTAATTAATATAAAGATCATAAGTAAACATAATATGGGTAACTCCACATTATTTTGGTCCCACCAATTCCAACAGATCCTTGGCTTATTCAGTTCGTTAATTTTTACATTTTGCATGTGAGTTTCCATTGTGCCTTTCTGATCTCATGCTGTATTGTTTGATTTCCCAACATTAATTGGAAGTCAAAAATGTCCAAAAATATTAAACCTGTAGATATAAAATTATCTACATCCCAGTTATTGTTCTTGATGCACGATAATCTTGGTGAACAAGAGGGAAAATAAGTACAGAGAAAGAGTAGGGAGACACATCATTTACGTGGTTCGGCCATTTTGGCCTACATCCACGTAGTGTTTCTAAGTCTTCCACTAGAAATGAATTAGGTATCTCTTACATGTCATTCACCCCTTATTTATAGATAATGAGGGGGGTCCTAGTGTTCACTCTTGTTACATGATTTACAATCAAGGTCTAGATTCAGTAATCTCATAAATCAATCTTATTGTACTTCACTCTTAATTGCGTGCCACATGTACTGCCAAATGCCAATATTTTTTCATTGACAGAATCTAATCTATTTTTCCTCGCATCATTTTGGTTGCTGCCAGAACTTTTTTAGATTATCACCAGGATTTTGCTTTGCGGATGGACTGGCTTCACTGGCTCTTCGGCGGCAGGGGATGAAACTTGGATCTAGTGATGGAATTCTTGATTGGAATGTGACTGGTGCCTCTATTTGTTATTTAGGTGTTGAGGTGCAGTTTTGATCTCATCCCATCTGCATACTTTGTCTATACTTTATGTTCAACTTATGGGTTTCTTTTTTTTTGCTCGATCAACAAAAAAATGTACAAGGAAACCCATCCCAGTAAACAAGGGGAGAAAGGGAAAGATCAAGCAAAAAAACCAAGAGGAGCCAAAGGCATCACCATGATGGCTGCCATCCCAACTAGGTTGGCACCACAACCATCACCAATCATCTGCCAGGCTCACTTACACAAATCTGAAATAAGAGACATGAGGGAGCTCAATCCTACTCAAGAAAGAAGGCCTAGAGGAAAACAATTCAACCGGACCTCCACTGAGAAAAGACCCTCTCCTAGCCATTTGGTCAGCCGCAAAGTTTATCTCCTTGAAACAATGAGTGAACTTCAGCTCCAAAACTCTATTGACTATTGAACGAGCTTCCACAACCCATGGGACTTTTCCTGAGGCAAACACCTGAGTCGCACATCTCGAATCAGACCTTTCCCAAATAGAGGAGTACCCTCTTTCCACTGCCCATTCAATGCTGATGATAATTGCAAAAACATCAGCCAGGAAGTTAGAGCAAACACCTAGCCCAATCGAAATGGCTCCTAACACATCTCTATTCGCGTTCCTACAAACCATGGTTCAACTTATGGGATCCTTTAAGGGTTTTGCATGGTTTTAAAGCATAATGTCCTAAACATGAAGCACTTGGAACTGAGTGCTGGTCGCACCAGTTGCCATCTCATTTGTATACAACTTTAATTTTCCTCACACACGCATCCCCCTCCTCAATCTATTTATAATGTAGATCACTCTCGTGTTGCTCCCACACTTAAAATAGAAATCCAAAAATGCAAAAAAGAAGAAAATAGGAACTCCTAACAATAAGTAAATAAATAAAAGACAGTGTATCTATGGAAGTGAATTTCCTTTGTACGACAAATTTCAACAATTAGAAAATTTTGTGCAATAATTCTGTATTTAAGTTATTCCTAGCAAGGTAATTAATCATGAAATAAGGTATCATCTTTCACATTAACAATGACTGACCTTTTCTTGTTGCATTAACTTACCTGTAACAGAGTGTTATTTTCTTCCTTCTCACAATTGGGCTTGAACTCGTTCCTTCTCACAAGTTAACCTCAGTCACAATCAAGGATTGGTGGAGAAGTTTTAGGCTATTCCAATTTTCCACTTCCAACAGTTATAACGAACCTCTTCTTAATTCATCCTCTGAAACTCTTGCTTGTGATATTGAGAATGATATAGATGTACAGGCAGAAAGAGATAGGGTACTTTCAGGTTCTGTTGATAATGCCATAATCTACTTGCGTAATCTTCGGAAGGTACTTACTTTTGTTGCTGCCATAAACTCATTTTTTGTCAACATTTTTAGCTCCTCATGCTAATAAAGATGTTGTTTCTTTTCATTGTTATATGGCCAATTTTCGCCAATTTCAGGTGTACCCTGGAGGAGGAAATTACGGCCCAAAAGTTGCAGTTCATTCATTAACTTTCTCTGTTCAAGAAGGAGAATGTTTTGGGTTTCTAGGAACAAATGGGGCAGGGAAGACTACAACTCTATCAATGCTTTCTGGTATATCAATTCTTTTCACTAAGTCTTTTGTGACAGAAGAGTTCATCCCATAGGCTAACTAATTAACGTTTATTTTAGTGCCTATTGCATCATGACTATTCCCTTCATTTTCTTGTTTGGCTCTTGCTTTCATTTTCTGTTGTACTTGGATCTTTTAAGGTTTCATGAAGCTAAACTGTCAATTATGGTTGGTTGCTAAGAGAAGAGGGAAGAAGAAATGAAGGAGAGATTATGACCCTACACGGCTAATCCATCCTCCCCTCTGATATATATTAATGACATATGTGGGCACCACCATAATATTAGTGAGAAGGTCCCAAAACAGTCCAAAACAATACCCACTATAACTATAATAAACAATATGTCCCATTAGGCCCACAAATTCAATCATTGATTAGTTAATGATTTCCTCTTTCATAGTAATAATCATGGTTCCTTATAGTGTTAGTTTGAATATTTTCTTGCAGGGGAAGAATGCCCAACTGATGGAACAGCATATATCTTTGGCAATGATATAAGTTTACACCCGAAGGCTGCTCGTCGACATGTAATGTTTGAATTTTTGCTCCATTTGTTTCTTATAGTTCTCTTGGATCCTTTACTGAAAATATATTGATGATTCCCAAATAACTTGGCTTTATTCTTCTGTACATGTCCAGATTGGTTATTGCCCACAATTTGATGCCCTGCTAGAATTTCTAACTGTCAAAGAGCATCTTGAACTTTATGCAAGGATAAAAGGGGTCCCTGAAAGCAGGATTGCAGATGTATGGAATACATTCAACTTATGCTTTCGTGAAGTTCAAATATGTATATCTATCAGCAGTTCTATTTTCTCCAGGATCCTAGTGAATTCCATGTTGTAGACTGCTAATGCAAGTAACCTCAACTGGACAGGTCGTTGAGGAAAAGATGGAGGAGTTTGATTTGTGGAAGCATGCTAATAAGCCTTCATATTCTCTTAGTGGGGGAAACAAGCGCAAATTATCTGTTGCAATTGCAATGATTGGAGATCCTCCTATTGTTATTCTTGATGAGCCATCTACAGGTGTTCTCTCCTACCAGTTCTTCCTTTTCTTCAATAAGTATCCTTAATGGCAACTTTGACAACAGTACTGCATGTTTTGAAATGCACCAACTCTACTACTAAAAAACTTATATCTTTAGCCTTGATCTATAACAAAGATAATTTGCTAAATTTTGTAGAATTTCTAATGCTAGCTACTTTCTCTTAGAAATTGGTAATATATATATATATATATATATATAATATGCCCCTTAACATAATGATGAATAATAACAATAAAAAACCGCTATATTTCTTTTGTTTAATGGAGTTCTACTCTTTGTTGATTGCTACTGATCTATTTTGAGTATTTAGGTATGGATCCTCTTGCCAAAAGATTCATGTGGGAAGTTATATCCCGCCTATCAACCAGACTGGGAAAGACAGCAGTTATCCTAACTACCCATAGTATGAATGAAGCTCAAGCACTATGCACACGGATTGGAATAATGGTACCTATTAGTAGCATTTACTTGGACACCTAGAGGGCTGAATCAACGTATATCCTTTTCTTTAAGATTGTGCTCTCTTCTTGTTTTCCATGGAATAGGTTGGAGGCCAGTTGAGATGTATTGGAAGTCCTCAGCATCTTAAAAGTCGCTTTGGAAATCACCTTGAACTAGAGGTACTTCAGGTCTTTTCATAATTTTGAGCGTTTTTCTTTATTGTCATTTTCTCATTTGCATGATAAATGTAGTAATCTGTTCAGAAAAGATGTTCTCCTTGATTCCATGACTTGTTCATGTGTTCTCAGGTAAAGCCAACCGAAGTAAGCTCTGAGGAGATGGATAAACTGTGTAGAAGAATCCAAGAGAGGCTTTTTGACTTGCCATGTCATCCAAGGAGTATATTTAGTGACCTTGAAATCTGTATTGGAGGAAGTGATTCCATAACATCAGAGAATGTATCACTTGCAGAGATTAGTTTGACAGAGGAAATGATAATTGTAATTGGACGCTGGCTTGGCAATGAAGAAAGAATAAGGACTCTTTTATCTTCTACACCTGATGGCGTGTTTGGTGAGCAATTAGCAGAGCAGCTAATGCGAGATGGTAAGTCCAACCCTTGCACGCTTCTCCTTTTGATCTCTTCGTTAGTTATTTATTTTTGTTGACTCATAGCAGATATTGCTTCCCAAATATTGGTAGAAGTCATAGAATTTCAGATTTTTTTGAAAAATAGAGTTGTCTGGATTTTATGCAGTTTTCAGTCTTTTGTGCCACAAAATTGGGTTCTACTATTTCTCTCAAATAGATTCATAGTGGAGTAGGATCTAAAGATTCCTTGCTAGAGTCAACTCAGCACATCGGACTTCCACAACTCTTGGAAAAGTCTATGCCTATATCCAAGGGGAGGGATAGTCTTCTTACTGCTATGCAGTTTAGGGATGAGACTCGTGACGCACCTGTGTTAGCTTCTCCACTTAGAATCCATCTACACCACCCCAAAAAAAGCTAATGACGGTTAACAGTCGTACAAGTGTCAGAAGCCTAAGTGTGATAACTGTGGTCGTAAGGTCACTCTCAAATGGGATATTTGGATCTTCATCCTCTTCACTTACAGAGCATCATTCCTAAACAGGGTCTCGGTCCTAGAGGATAATCCAACTCATCATGCACATATGATAAGAATTTGCAAACAGTAAGCTACTTTCTGATCGTATTAGGAAATCATCTATGGAAAAAGTGCAATGGGGGTAAAGTTTAAGTAGAACCTGTTTTTGGATGGAAGAGTTAGGATATGACAATTCTCTTTAATAACGATTTTGATGAAATGCAATTGTGATCAATTCAGCTAGTCCAGAAGCTTTCATACTATCCTGAATCTTTGATGGGAATAGTTGAACTAATTTTTTCTCAACAGTTCATAATCTAACATATTTTTTAAATTGCTACTATGCTTTGATATCTGTCTTGCCTTCCGTTTTACCAAAGATTCTAAAGCATCTTGGCATACTGAGTTCTCTATTCATTAATGTGTGTGCAGTATTTAAGATCTGACTTGTCTTGTAAAAAGAACTGAACATTTTTTGCAGTGCTCTAACTTTCTTCTGTGGTGGTGTATCTTCTTTCTCTATCTCCAAATTTTGACCTTGCTCTCGTGTTGATAAATAGGTGGTATTCCATTGCCTATATTTTCGGAGTGGTGGTTGGCTAAAGAAAAGTTCTCCGTGATTGAATCATTTATCCAGTACTCATTTCCTGGAGCGACTTTTCATGGGTGCAATGGGTTGAGTGTTAAATATCAGGTGAAATCCTTTTGCCACTTTCTTGTGGTTGTCCCAAGGTTTCTGATCTTTCTTTTTTTTTTTTCCCTTAATAGGATATTCTTTCCAAACTAATAGAACACTCTGCAGAACAAGGTCCATAATATCAATGTTGCCATGAACTTCAATTTGTTAAATTTCAGAGTTATTTTTAGGAGGATTAATTCAATATGTAAATTTCTTGTAAAAAAGTTATCCAACTTAACAAAGTTTAGAAAATAGCTAAAACGTAGGATAAACGCTTTGCCAACTCTGCGAAGTTGTAACGCCCCAAATTCTAATTTCTGAATAAACCAGAAACCAAACTCATAACTTTCAATCTAAAGTTAAGATTTAAAATGTAGGCTCAAACAAAAGTCCAAACAAAATTTAACTCATAAAATTTAGATCAACAACACACTAGCATATACAATCAAAGAAACACAAATGTCAATTCATCAACAACATCAATAAGTTTCATATATTTTTATGCTGAACCCCACCGCGGCAGCCTACGTACCCAAATAGGGATCAAGCTTAACGTAGTTCCAATGGATACCCAACAAACAACTTACAAATTCTCCCAACAAACACAATTAATATCCCTACATCTAACAACTGAAGTAGGTATGATCTTCAATTAATCAAGTAGGTTTCAATGTGGTCCGCAAAATTAACCCAACTATGCACTGGATTAACTTGTGTTAACATCGGCCCCTATCGCTCAATATGTGGGTAACCAGTCTCGGCTAGGTTCACCTTCATCATTCCTTATGCGACCTCTTTGTCATCGCATATTTACACATAGAGAGAGAGTCGAGCCAACCACTACTAATGTGTTCCCATAAATAAATCTCATGCTTATAAATTTTACCGGTTATGGTACGTAGTCTCAACAATTTTCGAAGTTCATTTCTCATAGGTTCACCTCGAATGATTCCATATCTATAACAACCAAGTATAGTCATACATTCGTACATATCGTTACCACAACATAATTAGATTCAAAATACCATGTTGATTGTCAAATACCCAATATATAAAACATAAAAACCCAACCTATTAAGGTTACTTAAAACAAGAGTTACAAGATCAGTATTTTCACACCTCAAATTTCGGAACCCATAACCCGAATCTATCATGAAGATCCAAGACAGGAAAAAAAACTAGAACAACATCACACCTGTTTCAGATTTTGTCGAAAAACTTTGAGAATTAATTATGATCAAACCACAACTCAAAATTAGATAAACTCAGGCTTGTTTGAACGGTATAGAAGTCTATTTTCACAAGAATTTTAGTGATAAAAATCCACATTAAGAAATCTAGTGAAAAAGTCAGAAAACTAAAACATGTGCATTCTGTCCAAAATCCGAATTAGTGAACAAAAATAGTTGTAACTCACAGTTTATAAATCCAAACTTAGTGCTTTCAGTTTCTAATGAAACTAGAGACATAGGGCTAAAACCTTTATGTTTTGACCGAAAACCATAAACAATCCGAATGTCTTGAAAAACGTGCCTAAACACAGACTAACTGTGGTGGCAGTAAAAATACAGCAGCAGTAACACGAACTTTGAAATATAACAATAGTAAACAGTACTCAAAAATTACGAAATTTGAACCCAAAATAACCTCAGATGTTATGAACACAGAGATATAAAGAAATAATAAAACCTCCTTATAGTTTGAGAGATAAAGTTGAAATAATCATAAGTGGTCAGATTTTCCAGCACTTAGCATTCAAGAAAGCGATCAAAACTTGTCCCAAACTAACCTAAAACATCTAATATCATCCCATGATAATTAGTAAGTATGGATTAACTATAAAATAAATCAAGTAACATGATCAAAACTTACTCAAATCACAAATATATACCCACGAATATTATTGAAAGGCCATACAATAGACTTAGGGTTAAGAAACTTATCTGTACACAACCCCTTCCGTCGATCACTTCACTTCACGGATCTTCTATATTCTTCAACTTTATAACCTAAGGGTTTCTTCTCTCTAGTTGTTGATTTCTTCTTCTCCCTTAAATCTAATGTATCGGTTCTTCTTAAGAAAAACTCAATTTTCGTACTAGAAGTATCTTATATATATAACTCCTAATAAAAGAGTCTTAAACCACCTAAAAATATGAAAATTTACTAGCCAAGCTACCCCATAACCTAAGGACACTTTTTAAACATAAAACAACTCAAAAATAAGACTTTAGGGCCTTCTAAAATACCTCCTAAAAAGCTAGTACGAAAATACTAAATATAATTTAGAAATAAAGATTGCCCACCACAAATAAGTTTCCTAAAAGAGTTAGATTTCTAAATAGATTAGATTTTCTAAGTGTTTGGTTGTAGGAATAAGGGGAAACTGTTACTAATGGATCCCCTTGCTTAAATTTACAAGGTTAGGTCTACATAATCTAGGTCAGATTAATCCTAACCCAGTTTAGCTAAATCTGCCCCCAAACACCAAAATACTAAACACACCCAACTTAAGTTATTTACACCCATACTAAATTAAATACATATATTACAACGTACTATAATAAAAATATGGGGTATTACAGAAGTTCAGGGAATAGCTAAAGCATTCTAAAAACACATTGATGTTTGAAGAATGATGGATCAGTTATGAGGCAAAACCTGTAACCCGTTGTATTACAAAGACAAGCATTGGGAGTAACATAACAGAGAAGAATTGGATTCCGCATATAGAGACCAATATCTTAGGACTAACAAACTGAAGAATTTGTGTTTAGTTCCGAACTTTGAATAACTTTTATGTTAATTGGAGGAAAGAGTTGAAAATGTGGATGAGTTTTCCTATGTGTGTGCATTTGAATACCATTATTTCTTCTCTCTTCAATCAGCATTTTATTTGATCTAGAATTCAATTGCAGTTGCCATATGGAGAGGAATCCTCACTAGCTGATATTTTCGGGCATCTGGAGAGAAACAGGTAAAACACATACGTACACAAAACTGCTTCTTCAATGTTCTTCTTTCCTGTTTTTGTGCTCATTGTTCTTTTTTGACTGATTTTATTCACTCCAACACATTCTTCTTCAGAAATCAACTAGGAATAGCAGAATACAGCATCAGTCAATCAACACTCGAGACCATTTTCAATCATTTTGCCGCAAAACAATAGCTTTGGAATTAATTCCATTTAACAGGGAAAGTTGATGTCACCAATTATTTATCAGGTGAGATCACTCTGTTATATTGTCATAAGGTAAACAACACCACTAACGTTTTCCTGTCAAACGAAAACGGAGCCCTACAAGATGTGTTTTTGTATCAAGTCATTTGCAAATTTTGGTACTGTACACTGTAAATTGCTAAACACACTCCTCCTTCATCAAACCATGTAGAGAACTTTGGGTTTGTTCTGTATATGATTGAACTCATAAATTTGTAAATCAAACATCTCTTCGCCAACCTCATATCATCTGTGATTTCTTGGATGCGCGTATTTGCAGCACTTTGGTAAGATATCCAAAATGACTTGTAATTTATAACTGGAAATATATGAATCGATATAAACAAACTTATTCCGATTTTTTTTATTTTTTTTGCACTATTAGTATCCTGTAAAATGTGCAAAATTATTGTTACCATATTTTTAAGAGTGATGCAATGGAGAATTCTTGATTGGTGGTTGCCACTGCTGTAGGCATAGTACTGCAAAAATCTTTTACAATTATACATATTATGCCAAGTTCCAGGTGTATCAACCAGACAAGATATGCTCGTGAATACAAATATTTGCACTGTATTTAGTTAAATGCCAAAAAATATATATATATATCCGAAAAGCTCTGGACGATCTGGTTTTTATACAGGAATTTATGAACATCAACTGGAACTTCTAATGCAGATTCAAATTGACAGATGCCATATCGTATCCATGTCTAACCATGTTCCCCAATTTCATCTCTTCGAGTTTTAAAAATATCTAAAAAAAGTTACAATGATACTTTTCTTAATAATTTTTTAGGCTTTTTTTGACCTGTGTTATCAGGACTAGACTACCTAGTCTCCTTAAAACAACTAAACACACCATCCATCACCTCATCCACCACTGCCACCACCGCCACCACCTTAATTAACCACTGCACAACGGGAACGAAAACAAGGGCGGGAGCGTAGAAGCAGCCGATTAAGAAATGTTTTTAGTTCCAAAACGCCTTTGGAGCGTTGTTCTGCAAGGGAGCGTGAGGTTCCAGAGCGGGAGCGCAAAGTTCCAGAGCGAGAGCCTCACCCTATACCTAGGCCACCACTGCCACCACAACTACGCCACCCCACTGATGGGGAACTTGGCTTCGTGTTTTTCCCATACGTGCAAAGCAATTTAAAGAACACATAAAACAATATAAACACGTACAAAGTGTTCACAGGACTTCGTTAGTTAATTTATCTCCCTTGGACTTGTTTTATCTCAAAAGACTAGATACCATCATCGTCATCATCATTCATGCCTTACCACAAGATTCAACATGGCTTCCTTAGTTCGACCTCAACATTAGATATCACCAATAACATCGGTGTTGGCAACATAAATCCTATCTTACCATTAACTCTATTTCATTACTTACATAAATATGTACTTCTTCTTCTTCTTCTTGTGTTCGTTCCGATGGGAAGCCTCTGATTTGCTCTCAAAACAAGCTGGACTTTTCTTTTCACACATCTTTGGGTCATACTTTACACACTGCGAATGGTGGTAAGAAACAAGGAGAATGCTTCGCAGTTTGCAAGAAAATGTTGAGAGGTAAACTTGAGAAGATCGTCATTCTTCCTGCCGAAAGCAAGTATATGTTGAACTGGTCTCGGTTTTTGTTACCTGCAAGAATGATATCTGAATTCAATTCTTCATATAAACAAAATGAAATCATAAAGCAAAAGGAACTAAGGGAGCTCAGCAGCACATCAAAGATTTACATATATTTACACCTGCTTAGACCAATATGAAAGAAAAGAACTAAAAAATGTATGCAAAAACGTTATTGAAACTGATTAAATCTAAAAACAGGATTCAAGATCCGGGAGTTTTGAAGATTTCAAGAATATATCGTTTTGGGTGCTGAGGACCTTGTTACTTACTGAAGAAAACAACAACACTTCAGTAGCAGAAAAACTTACCTCTTCAGTGCTAGTAAGAGAAAGCCCAGTTTCCGGATGAGAAACAAGTGAAGTCCAAAGAATAGGGTCTGCCAATGGATCAATGGTATTGTAGTTAGTCAGGAGTGGTGCCGATAAGAAAGGAGTCGTCAATGGAGATAAAGAAGTGGTTCTTTGAAAAGGCAACCAGCTCATGCCTAATGTTGTTACTCCTCCCATCAGGTGTCCCTCATTCCCACCACCATCACCACTTGTTGATTCCACTGGGATAGCCTCACCAAATTGCACTTCTTTATTTGTATTTTCATTGTTATTCTTTTCATTGTTCTTCTCTTTCGATGCTTTCTCTTGCAAACTCTTGTAGGCAGCAGACCGTGATAAGATGCTCAATGCAGAAGACACTGCTTGATGCTTCTTCTTTCCTCCATGACCATGGGCAAGGCCTAAACGAGGCATCTGGTATGGCTCGGTAGGCTGGAGACCCCATTCCAATGTTTTAAGCTCACCACCACCAATATCTTCAGAACCACCATGTTTTGTTTCATCCAAAGATTTACTGAGAGAATTTGTTCGACAGATTTTGTTCAGCCCCCACCACTTGATGTAACTCGTCAGATCGACTTTTCTCTCAATGCAAAAGCCACCTGGATATTCACTTTCTGTCGTACCACCCTCACCTGTAATGTTCATTAGAGAGAAGAGAACCAACCAATTCAGGAGGCAAAATAACTTCAGGCAGGCATTTATTAAATGTTTGAAAAAGTTGCTTGATCTTGGTTTAGAATGGATATGGACTTACCGTAGTGTAAGCTTCCACTGAAGTGCTCAGGTGCGCCCATTTGACCAAAGGATGTCTCCCACCGACTACTTTGAGATGGTCTGAAAGAAAAGCAGCAGTAACATAAAGTCCCATGAGATTCATGCGAGCGTACATTAAGTGCTTTTGTGTGACCAGAAACGCCATGCTCACAGAAACCATCGTTAACCTTTTTAAAGAATAGTTTTTTTTCCTGGTCAGTATATTTCAAAAGAAAAGTTCCAGATGACTAGTACATTGTTGTGACCTAATTGGCTAAAATACTCATATACCAATACCCAATAGTGTTCTTTAGGCTAAGTGTCATTTCTTTCTTTTTTGGATTATATACAAATTAATGCAACTAATACTCCAAAGTGTTTAAGAGTAACACTAGCCTTATTATTACTTCACAAAAATTAGAAAATTATTTGGAAGAGGATGATCTTGATAATCTCCTCATCATGGAACCATCCTCACGAAAAATTGTCATGCTGAAACTTTCTAACCCTATGAACTCCTAACTGAAGTTCAACAGGTAAAATGAATTTTGGACAATTCTTTAACTTGCTATGAAGTTTCGATAGGGTCAGAAGTTCCACAAGTGACTGATTTCTGCTTGGATGATTCTCTACCTGTTTACAGAACCTTATGCAAAACCAAAATCTATTACTAGACAATATGAGATTTTTCATTTCTGTTTTTTTTTAAATGGTAATATGAGAATTACATTATAGATGTATCAATGTAGTATCCAGTGACAGTATGGGTATTGTATCGAGTCACTACAGGTATACAGAACGTAGTGAAGCATCAAATTATAATTGTAAGCAATAAATCATTTTTCAATTAGATGAAGGGTATGTACAATACAAGGAATGTCTCATTTGAACTATTTCAACAGTTCGCTATGTTACCCGGATACTTCAATTTTTAAGTATAACTTCTGTATCCACACTGTATCAGTCCCGTATCCTTGCCGTATCTGGGTAACACAGTCAGCTGCAATTTGTGAATAATAATTTCAAATAGTTATTTACAATAACAGTAGAATTACTTTAGAACAGTTAAAGTCTTTTTAATGTGTAGCGCCAGGTGTGTCAAAAGGTAATGAATTCACCGTAATTTGCAACAAACAGTTTCCTAAGAACAATATTTTGAAAAATGGGGGAATATAATTCTCGCCCTCGGGAATAATAACAGACAAATCCTTTATATATAAGTCATACCTGGAAAGCCCACGATATTTAGAGATCCCTCTCGAGAAACCACTACTCTTTCTGCAATTTGGTAACCTTCTCATGTAAGTAACAACAATGGTCTGATTGAGCATACATAGAAACAAAGTAGAAAAAGTACCTTCTAAGAGATGCAAGATATTCCTCTCTTGAAACGTTCTGCATCTCTTCAAGATCTCTTGAATAATCACTAACCTGCATCATTCAGATGAATCAAAGCCAATCAGTAGTTACATTCCAGACGAGCAACCATCAGTATGCAACGTTCTTTTGCTTAAAAAAACAGTTGAAAGTTAAATATAGATGTCTATCAGATGATCACAATTTTTGAAACAGAAGAAATCCAACCTATAAAAACAACAGACACATGAATTCTTATAGAGTTAAGGACACAATAAATCTCACTGGAAAATTAATGAGTGTGCCAGGACCCCAATATTTTAGAGCAGCAAGATCATATGCTCTAGCTGCAGCCTCCTCATCATCATATGCCCCTAAAACATATCGATGTCAAACCAAAAACTAAACAAATATTAAATTGTTCTTGACAATCAGAATGAATATTAAATGATGCAAGCCAATGGATCAGAGATGCATGAGTATCAAAGCTCATGGGACTTACCTAAGTAAACTGGAGAATCAGCAAAAGACCAGCCAATTTCCATGCAAATCATAAACACAACATTAGTTATCTCAAAGAGAAAATTCTCTATGGACTACCACCAGATAAAGCATTGATAGAAACTGGATTTCCCTAATTATTGTACCTTGCTTCCCCTTCTTATTCTGGTTTTGGTTCCATGTACTCTTATCCCAAAGGTGAGCTTCATAACGCCCGGTCCATCTATGTCTGAGACAGAAGCATCAATCCACTAGTTAGCAAAACCGCAGAATGAAAAACCACTGAAAATCATGGAAGATGAGCGATTGCAGAAACAAAAACCAAACACAACTTCAAATCTACAGGACAACCTATCTTGTGAAAAGAGCCGAAACATCAACCTACAAGTTGAGGGAACTATAGGGAAAAGAAAACAATCTTTGATAAGCATCAATGGAAAACAAGTGAGAAGATAAGCACTTGGCCAGGTGAAACACGAAACCACGTAGATAACAACCTCGTTTGTGGATGAGAATGCAAATGATTCTCAAAAACTCATGGTCTGGAAATCAAGCAATACAAGTATGGTAGTACAAAAATAACTAGGAACACCCTCTGACTTAAAACTGCTAAAAGCAAAGAACGTAATGTAGGCAAAATAACCGAAACAGGAACAGCATTCAAACCCTCATAGTGAAATGGACTAAAGAAACTATAAAATAAGACATTGTGAAGCCATACAAATCGAAAAAAAAAATAAAAAATTTTGATAAGTAGGAAGTAGTAAACCATGTGCAATCTGAAAGTTCAACCACCACATCTTGTGTATGGATGTCTTATTTTCTACAGGGCATACTCTAGTCAGTTGTAGGGTTGTACTGGGAATTAAACCACGATCTCCCAAATATCTCATCAGCTACATTACATCCTATACTATGCAAACTAAAACTAATATTATTTTAGGTTGTTGAACATTGAAATTGAATCTCGATTCGAGTTCTTAATTTTTTTATTTGAAAAAATAAAATAAAATTAGCTAGAGTTATTAGAAGAACTTGAGGATGTAATCAAATTTATCAGCTTTTGACATTTCTAGGTTTTAATTTGGGGATTGGGGGTTGGGTTTTAATAATAATAGGTTATTTTTACCTAGTGACACCTCTGTAAATGGAGCTCCGCTTTCCGGCAGCACAAGGTGGCATTTTGCTGATCCTCTCCTTCGCTGTACACCCTCTTTCCTTCTTAGATTTCTTTAATCCTCTATAGAGCAGCATTTGATCGCTGCTGTTCGCCATTATTATAGCTGCTGCCGCTTCTGAAGCTTCTCCTCCACTTCCTCCTTCTGCCTTCAATCCTGATCCCGGCTCTGAAGAAGACGAAGCCATGATTGAAGCTTTCAGAACCAAACCCCCTCACCAACAGTACTGCTCTTTAATCAATCAAAACACAACATAGAGAGAGAAAGTAGAGAGAGAGAGAGAGAGAGAGAGAGAGAGAGAGAGAGAGAGATAGAGATGGATGTAATATACAGAGTAGAGAGCTTTCTTTGTGTAGAGGGAACTATAGCAGAAGAAGAAGTAACCTAATTACCAAAATGACCTTCGTTTGTATGTGTAGTTAAATTACTGAATTAACCCTAATTCTTTCCAGATTGACAAGATCGGTCCACGAAGTTACCTACCATTATAGGCTCATTACTTTGAACATTCCAATCCAACGTGCACATTTCAAGTGGGTCCCACATGGGTTTGTGGGGTCCACCATACTCTGACACAGGTTAATTAAAGTCGCAGAGAGTGATGTTTGGTAAGTAAAGACGACGAACGAAAACACGTGGCTTTCGTGTGCAACCTTGTTCTCTACTCTAGTGTACGCCCATTTCAAAACATTGAGTAAATTACTTAAGTACCCCTAAAGTTAGCATAGCCGTTACAAGAGGTTGTTAAAGGAGTACACAGTGAAGTTACGGAAATACCCTCGATCGTTATTAGTGTCGTTACTGGAGAATTTTCCTTTTTGTGAACTTTTCAGAGCAGAAGAGAATTATCACTCCGACAAACCGAAAGTGAAAGTGAAATGCCCCAGATGCGTAACAACTAATTAGTAAAAAGTAAAAAAAAAATCATTTTAACATAATAATATATTACAATAAAGTACAGAACTACCCTCTAATCACTTGTTACAGTAAAAAAAAAAGATTGAAACTTTTGCCTTTTGGGTGGACTCACTTTTAGCCCTAAAAGACCCCTAACTACTTCCTTTATATTACAAGACATCAAACTAATTAAATATTTATTTACCTGTTAAAATAGTTTAAATTCCAACTTAATCCACAACAATAACAATGGTTTGAGTACCCATCAGAGATATTTGAGTTTGAGAACTTTCTAAATGTTGTTTGCTGTAGGTATTGGACAGCACAATCGAGGAGCGTTTGAGTATTCCCTATTTTTAACAGTTGACCCTCTGGTGCTTGCATCGGTGGTTTCTCTTCCTTCTCTACTTCGTTGGTGGTGGTGTTGTCTACATCATTTCTGGCACTTCTTTCTACGGCATTGGTGGCTTTTAGAATTCAAAAGTGCCTGTATCATTGTTACATAGGTTTAAAGTTTAAACATGCCTTGGTTAAAATGGTTAGTAATGGTTAAGTGCATTGTAAAACTGGTGCAAATATGTGTTTAATAGGTTATCAATAATGGGCAGGCTAATGACTCAAAACGCCGCCAATATCTACTTATTAGTTAGTGTTCCAGGAGTATTTATTCTGCACTCACATACCTATTTCGCAGCAACTCCATCCAGGTGCCAAGAAGAAAAAGTCATGATGTCTGCTTATCATGAAGATTGGACAATGTCAGCATTATAAGCAATGATTCTTCTATGCCCGGGGAAGTACATTAGACATGGAGATAAACCCACAATCTTGAAGCAGTTATGGCTTCAAGGTTTTGCTCCATCACTCATTGGGGAGGCAGCTCAGTGTACGTATACAGCATAGTTGGAATCTCCTTACCAACTTTTCCTCTCAAGGATTCTGTAATATTACGGGGTCATGAACATTAACTAATGGGAAGTTTGTAGCAGCTACGACAAGGAAGAATATACCTGTACTTTGGAGAGCATACCTATTCTTTCTTGGATGAGAGCAACATACTCTGTACCACTACCTTTCCATGCATACGAGTAAACGCTGCGATACATTCCAAGTGAAGGTTGAATTCCTGCATCCTCCATCCACAGCAGTACCTGCATTAAGGTAAATTAGGTTTCATGATTTTTCCATGAAGGTGCCAAAGGCCTGCTGTATGCTGAAACATCTTAAGTTTAACTGATCATGGACAAATTTGCACAAGGCGAAGAGCAGACAAATGACCAGAAACTTTGACGAGGTGTCCTGTGTCCAGCAATTGGACGTATACATGTATAAGAAATAATACTCCAAAATCTCCTCCCATTAAATTTGTGACTACGTTTTGTTCGCACAATAACAAAATACCCCCTAATGCTTAATGTCCTAGATGTGTTACGTGCCCCAAAAAAAACCCCAACAACAACAACAACAACGTATAACTAAAATGACAAGCAAAGTCTCAAATTGATTTGGATGGTCAATTACTACTAAACAGAACAGGGGCTCTCACAACAAGCTTCCATAAAGATCAAATATAATATTTTGATTGTAATCTCTTAAACTATTGATTCAAATAGCTTATCACAATGCCTGATACATGGGTCTCTATGTTTTGCTTTTCATCTAGCAGAGTTCTAGTACAGAGAGATCGTTCTTAAGAATGACAACCATTTTCATTGAAAATTCCAATACAATAAATGAACGTTACCAATCCAACTGATCCAACCCATGACCATCTTGTTTCAATATCCTTAATAAGTAATTTATGCTGCCTAGTTAAATTCTACTCGAGGATAATGTTACACATTGAATGTCCTTTCTCAGAAGTCTCATCTGACTTCCACTGGATCCACTTTTAAAAGTTATTTCATTTGCATTGCTCTTTCTGAAGTACATAATTTGATATCAGATAATGTGCCAAAACAAACTCAAGAATCAACAAGAAAAAAAATTACAAATAGTTACTAGAGCAAAAGAGAAGTCACTAGGTACCTCAATATATTTCCTCCATTTTCCAACAGCCAAAAGATTCTTCAACAAAATTGAATAAGTGCCAAAGTTGATCTCCGCACCTGATGCCACTATCTTGTGGAACAGCTGCATATGTTAAAAGGAAAAACATCCCCTAATCAGAAATGTGATGCAATGCTTTTCTGTTACAACACTACAAGGAAGAGCATGAGCAGGAAAGGATATCAGTAGTAGGATACTTTCCAACTAGGGATGCAATTGGTTGGTTCTGTTCAGTTTTTTGCCAAACCCCAAACCAAACAATAGGTTTTTATCAAGACAGGAACAAAACCAAACCAAGTTCGGCTTTTTATATGGGAACCAAAACCTGGACTTTTTTTTTTTTTTTTTTTTGAGTTTTTCAGTTTTTTCCAGGTTGTTCTGATTTTTTGGGTTAAAACCACCCAATACAGATGTTCAAAGAATACAGGAACCTCAAGCTAGAGCAACAGCAACCAAGCTTCTAAAGGCTACGATATCTCTTTGTTTAAAAACTGGAGTCCTGGAACGGTGGAACCTTATATCCTTTTCACATTTCAGCAACCTAATATCATTAACAAATTAATGAACCAATAGAACATGTTTTCCAAAAGATATATAGTGGTCTAACAATATGGTAGATTATGAAATTTACATGAATGAATGAATTCAAAGAGGCTCGTTTGCCCCCTCTTAACTTTTGCTTTACTCTGTTACATAGATGCTCCTTATCACTAAATTTGATTTAAAATATTCCCCCTGAAAATATGTTGCAACGAAAGACAATCTAAGTTTAAAGGATTTAGGGAATCTTGATGCGAAGAATATAACTATAGTTTCAAGCATTGAACAAATTAATCAAATGATACATGACGAAAATCCAGAACTACCTTCATCATAGTCTCAACCTTTCCACTTTTTCCTAAAAAATAGAGAAGCTGATTTAGAAGTCCAATCGAAACTATTGAGAATGAAGGCTCCATCATCTCAATTAAGTCCATCGTTGTTCTCCAATCTCGTAGCCTTCAACCAAACATTGTTTCATGTAAGCAAGAGTTAAAATAGAAAATACTTTTAGACCCAAGCAGGAATGCTATTATAACAAAGATGTACATATTCACCAAATTACAAAAAAGAAAAGATACTTCATGCTGAAATTAACAAATGCATCTCAATCCTTTCATTCATTAAGAAGACCAAGTAGGTGATGTGCTTACGGACTTAGTAAGGGAATGTTTCATTCTGCATTTCCCAAACTGGGCATGCCGGACGTTTATGTCCACCAAGAGGGGGAGTGTTAGAATATATGTAAGTAGGTACTATAGTATGTAATGCACATATCAGGGGCACTCTTGCAATTGTTTTTATTTTCAACATCTATAAATATGACATGAGGAAGATGACTAGTTTGGTTCGATCTCCTCTCTCTTTCACCTCCATTTCTCTCTTCCACTCTCTTCGCTCTTTTCTTCTTTTCTAGGGTGGTTTGCAAACAGAACAAATTTTTATGGTAACCAATCAAGCAACTGAATTTTTATTTTGAATATTGAAAGAAATATAATGCTGAAATGTTGACTCAAGCAAATAGTTTTTTTAAGTATAAGAAAATAGTAATATTAATATATAAAGATTACTTTTATTATCCATTTGCATTAAGTAACTCCTGTATCTTATCTTATAGTTTTGAAACTATAGCTTAAGTCGTATATAATAATCAAAGGTAAAATAGCTTTCTAGAACCACTGGATGAAAAAGAATACCCACAGATGCTAATAAAATGCATTAGTTTCAAGAAGAACAATTCTATAGATATTATAGTCTTAGAGAAGAAATAAAAAATAAAAAACAAGAAGAAACCCAATCAAGCTTAATTTTTCAAATGCAGAATGATATTTTTAACACGGAATGCAAACATAAAACATACATGCTGCATGCGGATATGATTTCAAAGAAAGTAGCTTCACTAAAAGGGATTGCTTTCTCCCTCATCAACTGTGCTAGATGAATAACACGGGCTGGTTGGCATCCTCTATTGAAAGCTTTCATAAGAGACGAGCATGCAATAGAATCTGGTTGGATATCATTCATCTCCATGTCTTGAAATAATTCACAAGCTTTTTCCCAGTTCTCTAGATAACAAAACACAAGAAAAACCCTCAGTTATAACGCGACACTTTTAGTCAGTATCTGAAAATTTCAGCGACCTAAAACTTTATTCTTGCCTGCTGCATTATATGCATGTATCATGGTCGTATATGTTATAGTATCAGGGAAACAACCATTCATCTTCATCGTGGTAAACATAGATTCTGCTTCTGCGAGCTGGCCCTGGAAGGTTGAAAAGTGTTATAGAAATTATCATGATTCTTACTAGAGGCTAGACAAGAGCAACATAATCTTAGTAAAATAAGTCTACAGTATAGCCACTTGCCTGTTTGCTGTAAGCACAGATTGCAGATGAGTACACCTCCTTGGAGAAAGGAATCTTCAAATCCTTCATCTCATCGATAAACTGGAGTGATTCACCATATTTTCCAATCTTACAACAACCACTGATTAGTATGTTGAAAGTGACAGAATCAGGTTTGACTTTCTTTCTTCTCATAGATCCATACAAGGTTAAAGCTTTGTCATACTCCCCAACACTCAAGTAACTTCCAATAGCGGAGTTATATGCAGTTGTATTCAATTCTACGCCACGAGATTTAGCTGCTGAAAGTACAGAATCAATTTTTACCATTTGACCACAGCGGCCACAGGCAGCCAAGAGGGTACATATTGTAACTACATTTGGCTGGATTCCATCTCCTTCCATTTCACGCAAAACTTCTACAGCTTCGGTTAACAATCCTTCAGATCCATAAGCATCAATCAGTGCATTGTAGCTAACTAAATTTGGTTTCAATGAGCTCCGTTTCATCATCTCAAATATTTCTCTTGCCTTTTTAGGCTGACCTGATCTACCATAAGCATTCAGTAAAGAAGTATATGATACAACATCAGGTTGCATGCCAATCCGTTTAAGACCATTAAAAACCGATAAAGCATCTTTATGCATTCCTTGTGAAGCATATGAAGCAATAAGTGCATTATATGATACAATATTAGGATTAAAGCCTTCGGCAAGCATCAAGGCAAATATAGCCTTGCAGTTTTCAATTTGCCCACAAACAGAATACGCACGAAGGATAGTGGTGTATGATACAGTGTCTGGGTGGCTCTCTGCTCTTTCTTCCCTCATTGAGTTAAAAATATCCACAGCTTTCTCATATTCCCCCAGTTTTACCAGGCAATGAATGACTATATTAAGGGTGGTTGTGTCAGGACGGATGTTTGTTCCTTTCATTAGATCAAAATAGGACAAAGCTTTTGAATACTGACCCCCGCTTTTGTAAGCAGTTAAAACAATGTTGTGAGTAACCAAATCAGGACCAACTCCATTGTCTGTCATTTTCTTGCAAACTTTCAGAGCCTCTCTCCACTGTCCACTAGATCCACAAGCATTAATTAGATTGTTGTACGTTGACCGGCTCGGAGGAATCTGCACCCATATTCTCAGGTCATAGGCATTTCTTGAAGTAATGAACAAAGCAACTTGTTTCCCAAGTTATGTTGCATGATAAAAAAAAATTAAAAAACTAAAAACGGTGAGAGGCTCTGATCTTAGACCATAAATAATAAATATACCCTTCTTTGGCTTATTATTAACCCTAAACGATATAAAGAACCCATGACAGTAGCATCAGAAAATTATTATATAACATCAAAGATTAGCATGTAAAGACCAGGGGAAACAGCTCTCCCCCCTACCCGGCACCAAATAAAAAAGAAGAAGAAGAAGAAGAAGAAGAAGAAGAAGAAGAAGAAGAAGAAAAAGAAAAAGTTGTAAGTAGGAATGCAATAAAATGTATAACTAAAAAGACCCACTTTATTAAGAGTTTGTATTGCTTTAAAATATGCTCAGGGGGGCTTAGCTTTTGAGATTTCGAGTAGGAACATGAGAATTTGAAACATAGCTTGAAGTCTTTGGAGGTCATGGGTCCAAGTATCCAGCATAGCTGAGGGGAAGTGTTGTTGGATGTGTGCCAACTCCTTGTAGCTAGTGTCTTTGGAGGTCATAGTTCAAGCCTTTAGAGTAAGTAGTTGTTTAGACAACCCACTAGAGTCTTTAGATGAACTGGACTAGTTGTTTCAATTTCCAGTCTCCTCAGTCCGTTATAATCTTTTTTGTCTTCTTCTCTCCCTTTCTAGGGTATGATTTTCTGACATGGTACCAGGACAGTAGTACAACCTCCATTTTGTTCTTCTTGATATATGATTGCATTCCTTCCTTGGTGTTTTGCAGTGTACCTTTACACCTCTCGGTAAGAGCACATGTGCAGCTGTCAAATGTTGTGTTAGTGTGTCTGCGGGGGTGATATGAATCTGTGAGCTCTTTCTAGTATTGCAGAAGTTTCTGCTGTGAAGGATCTATGATGAGTATCAGTTTTTAGTAATTTTCTCTCCTAATACAGAAGTGTAGCTTTAAGAACAATTAAAGGAAAAGAATGAAAAAGCTGACAGCATTAGAGCATGCAAAGAAAAGGAATGATAAATGTTGACAGCAAATCACATCCTCTATGGTCGACCAGGAGGGAAGAATACAAATACACACAGATGAACGAAGCATATCATCCATAATGTTCATAGCCCAACGCCACTGACCAGCTCGACCATGTGCATTAATGAGAGCATTGTAGGTTTCAACGTCAGGTTTGCACCTAGCAGAAAAATATACCATGTAATGATAGCAAGCAAAGATGGTCAAATGGATGCATTCACTAACCAATGACATGCATAAGCTAAAACCAAGTACATGAAAACTTAAGGAAACTTTTGACATAGAATAAAAATAAAAAAGCAAATCATGCAGTTGGCTATCATTACACTATTGAATATTGTAACAGAAGCATCAATAGAATAGTAGTTTGGAACAATGAACACCAAGTATAATTTGTTTTCTTATCCCTAAAATCTTTACTATATATAAGTAATCCCACATTACCAACGACACAGCAATTTCAAAGTTTTCAATGGTGGATATATGTCAACAAAAATTCACATTTCAATATATCTCATACTGAAGCCAATTTTAGAGTCTTAGCTGATGATGGTGATCGCTTCCTAATCCAACTTCTAATCAGTGATTTGTAGATTGTTTCCTCTGCTCAAACATTAAGGCCTCTCTGGAATGTGGTCTTTAATAGGATATTACGATATTTCTATGTCACTATTTACACAATGTTATATAGGCACATTTACCTCCAATCATCAATCCACATCAGGCTATTGTATCATTTGTATGTGCGTTAAAGGTAATTTTGAGTCATTAAAGAGCACGAAGGAAATGGTTGTAGGTCATTGCAGGGCTGAAGTACAATACAGACTGATCATCCACACATCTTGCAAGATTACATGGCTTTGGTGTTTCCTCTGTTGAATTTAGAATTGAGATTCCCCTCTTCCCATAGAAATTCATCTTAATAACCAAGCAATCATTCATATTGCAACCAATTCAGCTTTTCATGTATAGACAATGAACATCAAGGTTGACTGCCAATAAATCAGAGAAAAGGTCGCTTCTGACAAAATTATAACCTGTTCTCTAGTTGCCAAATATAACTTCCCTATGGTTCTTCAACTTTTTTAATTTTCTAACTGTTACAATGTGCGATCATTCACCTTTATAGACTTAACTCATGGAATTTCCAATTTAAGAAATATGCTTTGCAGGTTGGGTCAACACTTGCAACAAAAACTAGAGATACAAGTACTGTATAATAAGCATACCTCCACTCCTGCATTTCGAAAAACAAGCCGCGTGCTTGATCTGTTTGATTATGCCTGCCGTGCAACCTAATCATCATATTGTAGATATCATTTCGAGCACAATAGTTCTTTTGATTTTTCATCCAACGGAAAACTTGAACACTATGTTCAAGGGCACCAACTTTTGTTATCTCCTACAAGAAGCAACAATAGAATAAGAGGCTTTTCTTGGATTATGACATCAAAATGACATACATGAATCAAAACACGAAGCTTGTTATACTAGAAAATTAAATAATACATATCTGGGGGCCTAATAACATCCAAGAGACCCATGCTAAACCAGCTGATTTTTCCCATCCATCTGAGACTAATTTTCAACTTGGAACCAAATCAATCTTGCCCAATTCAACATATTCCAATTGAAACTCCACAGTTTTGAGGGCCGCTGATTGTTTGATTGGTTCCTTGAACAAGTATCAATCTGGGTTTGAATAAGCTCCCTGGGTTTCCCAAATACATCAAATTCCAAAACACCCTACCAAATAACAAAAGAATCAAAGATGAATATAAAATTACCCGAATAAGTAAAGGGAAATTTTTTCTTGCAAATCGACCAGGCCAACGATTAAGAACTTTTCCATCAATGTCATCCCAATGTTTGAGCTTGAGAATCCTCTCGACTACCTCAGAAATAGTCCAATCCCTCTGGGACCGGTCACCTTCAACGCGTAACCTGTAACGTTTCGGGATATCATCTTTCCTAAACCCAGTAACTTCAACTGAAACTGGTTTATGCTTCCCTTTGGCATAATCTACAAATCCTAGTTTTTTCTCTTCACCCTCTTGAACGGATGAACCATTATTGTTTTTTCCCTTGCTAGCTTTGTTGCTGTAGGAAGAAATGATTGTTGATGTTCGATAGTTGATCTTCTTGTTGATGTTCTTCTTCTTATTATTGTTCGTTTTGATTGGAATTGTGGGTTTTGGAAGAGATGAGAAGGAGGAGAAGGGTTTTAGATCATTTGGATGATGATTTGGTTTGATTATCGGGAAGGGTACAGTCGCCATTGATGATGAAGAAGAAGGTATAACGCGGGAAGATGGAAATACCACATACAGAGAGAGTACTCACCCGAAGGATAAAGTCCTTTCTTGTTTTTTAGGGTGCGGATATTTCCGCCCAAACATTTCTCAGGAAATCCGACAAGCTATATTATTCATTGTGCTGTCGGATTTCAGAAACCGATGCTGTTGGGGTGCGCAAATTGGGGAGCAGAAGCCAGAGGATTTGAGGGTGGCTTCCTTGCGGATTGGGGTGAACAATGTATACCTTTGACCCACAAATCGTGCGGTTCTCTCGACTTTCAAATGCAAATCGTGTGGTCTTCAATAGACTGCACACCCTTTACACCCCACGCAGCACGATTGTTTGGCGGAAGCGATAAAATGTTATCTTTTTTAGTTCGCTGGTGAATCATTCTCACCAAAAATCACATCATTCTAGATCTTTTATAATTGTGAATATTTAGTTAAAAATCAACACTAAAATGGATTGTTCTAAGAGGCTTAAAAATTATCATCTTTGGTGTCATTAAATGTTCAAGACAGATATAATCTTTCATGGAGATGATCTACATCACTACATGATGATTGATGAGGACATCATCGTCGGCAATCCCCACAAGCGGATGTAAGCAAAATGCAATAATTAAAAGCTCAATAATGTAACTGGCGGAAATATTTGGTCCCAATTTGGTGATCTATGTACTTCTAGCCGTCGTACCCCACCAAACTCACTACCTGACCTGAGCTAATATTTGGGGGGTTTTTGTGATTTTAGTCCCTATTTTTATAACCCTTATGTTTTT
Source organism: Macleaya cordata (assembly GCA_002174775.1). Taxonomy (NCBI): domain Eukaryota; kingdom Viridiplantae; phylum Streptophyta; class Magnoliopsida; order Ranunculales; family Papaveraceae; genus Macleaya; species Macleaya cordata. The sequence goes on from MVGT01003438.1 coordinate 389,910, forward strand.
AATCCCCTTGGATTAAAAACATTTGTGAATTTAGTCCTTAGTTTTTAAAAAGATAATACTAACCTTTAAAAATATTTTATTCCAAATATATCCCATATCTAAAAATCATTAACGGACGACTTCATCACTCCGGCGACCGGCGACCGGCAACCTCCTCTCCNCCGCCCAAACATTTCTCAGGAAATCCGACAAGCTATATTATTCATTGTGCTGTCGGATTTCAGAAACCGACTCGATATTTTATAAAAAATCTTGCTACGCCCGCCGTACTGCTGTTGGGGTGCGCAAATGGGGGAGCAGAAGCCAGAGGATTTGGGGGTGGCTTCCTTGCGGATTGGGGTGAACAATGTATACCTTTGACCCACAAATCGTGCGGTTCTCTCCACTTTGAAATGCAAATCGTGTGGTCTTCAATAGACTGCACACCCTTTACACCCCACGCAGCACGATTGTTTGGCGGAAGCGATAAAATGTTTATCTTTTTTAGTACGCTTGTGATCTAGATCATTCTCACTAAAAATCACATCATTCTAGATCTTTTATACTCGTGAATATTTGGTTAAAAATCAACACTAAAATGGATTGTTCTAAGAGGCTTAAAAGTTATCATCTTTGGTGTCATTAAATGTTCAAGACAGATATAATCTTTCGTGGAGATGATCTACATCACTACATGATGATTGATGAGAACATCATCGTCGGCAATCCCCACAAGCGGGTGTAAGCACAATGCAAGAATTAAAAGCTCAATAATGTAACTGGCGGAAATATTTGGTCCCAATTTGGTGATCTATGTACCTCTAGCCGTCGTACCCCACCAAACTCACTACCTGACCTGAGCTAATATTTGGGTGATCACAGACCTTAACTCCCAAAAGCAAAAAAGGCAGCTTAATTCCCAAGATTACATGACCAAAACGAATCCCAATTTCCAGAAACCTCATCTATTTCAGAATTCGAATTAGGATCAATCAGATCTTAATTGTCCAAATGTGAGTATAACTTGTACAAATGAGTTCTGAAACCATCTAATGCGAGCACATCTTGGGCGTATGCATTCTGACACTACGCAGATGCAAGCACAACTTGTACAGATGAGTTATAACGCTGTCGAATGCCTGCACAAACTTGCTACATGTATTCTGATATTATGTGACTGCTCCAATGACAGTATAAACAACCACACAATCATTATCTGTCCTTGAAAACAAAAACAAAAATAGGGAAAGAAGAAGTAGAGAACCTTGATATCATATCGAATAGTTAGAGGACCATTACTCATGGAATATCGTGTTGGGAAGTGGTAAAAGTTCTCTTACTAATTTCTGAAACTATACAATTTACAACCAAGAGCAAAATTTACATAAAAAGATTAAGAAAGAGAAAGAGAAAATAACCTATCTAACCAACATGAAACTGAAAGCATTCTCCTCACTGCTTGTGTGGGTGATTTATGATCGCTTCAAACTTGGACGCCAATCCTTTGTGCCACCTGAATCAGAAAATTCAATGAGTTCCTGGATCATACAACCAACAGAAACGAAGAATATATAATTGAAAATTTTAAAGTAACCTTATTCACCTCTCATCTCGAAGTAGTTATTCCTATCCTGAATTATCTCAAAGGAGCTCTGAGTTGTGGTCTTCTCTACTAGTCTAATGGCCATCCAAACCTAACCTTATAGAGATGCAGATTAGGCAGGGTCACCTTCAAACCCAAAATCTACTAACAACTACTGTACTTTTATAGGATAAAATCTCGATGCTCACAAGTGTAAAAGGCAGTTGGCTGTTGCTCTTCAGTGCAAAGGTTGAGTATCGTGAAATGGCACACACCACTTGTGAGCTGACTTGGTTAAGAACTCTCTTGAAAGAATTTTGGATTTCAGTGCAAAATCTGGTTGCTCTTTACTGCAATAATTAGGGGAAAATACTTATACATATCGCCAGTAATCCAGTCCTCTAAAAGGACTAAACATATATGATGCAGTAATTTAATTAGTTAGTATATTGTTTCAGAGAATAAAATTTGTTAGTTGTTGTCTACTTGTATGTTCCTTTACGCACAGTTAGGATAATTCTGGTATTTTTTGGGTATAAACTCTTCTTGTTCCAGTAATTTCTTTTTATTTGTTTGAATCACCTTAACGTCCTCAAACCTCTCGCTCTAGGCCCACTTCACTCTTGTAACTAACTACAAGTCTACAAGATAAGGTCTGATTCTCCTACTGTTGAGCTGAATATTGATTACTGTAGTCTGCGATACCAAATTCCCTAACTTTCCTGTTTCTCCAACAATAAACCATTCATGAAGCTAAACAAAAACATATTCCACAATGTTGTATTCTTTTAACATCAGATAGGATGAGCTCCCAGTCTATGTGAAACTACCAAGCTAGAGTATGATAGGGTCAGAGGGAACTTTCGTTCTGTCTGTCTAAATACTACGATGGACATGGCCTTTTCAAAAAAAAATACTATGATGGACATAGATTCGTCCTGCATTTTTGGATGCCATTTGAATCAAGCTCACATTTCATTTTAACAGTATATTTCATGAGGCATATTTTCGAGAAACACCATTAACCTAAGGATAAGCTTCTAATGCTATAACCGCTATGGTAGCTGCAAGCATACACCTTTTGAGATATCAGCATCAAAAAATGACACTTGGCAATGCCCTAATACAATTGGACACTTGCTCGTGCCGAGGTTGCATTGGGTACACGTACTTCATGTAAAAGTTCTTCAGTAAGTCAGATTTGGATCATGGCAAACTAAGGTCATGATGTGACTATTATTATCTATCTACAGAAGATGACCTAAATAGAGATGAATACAGAGTTTTTTTTTTACCTCCTTGAAAGAGTGAACATCGCTTCCCCACAGCCAAGCATCACAACCCGCATCTCTGGCACCCCATATATCATTCCTACGGTCATCCCCAATATGTAGAGCATCCTCGGGCTTTACCCCCAGTAACTCGCAAGCCTTCAGAAATATTGTGGGGTTTGGCTTCTCTGCTTCCACCTGTTTTAAATAGTAATTAATACCCATAATTAGTTCTGTCCAATAACAATATTAACTATAAAGCCAACAGTACAATAATATAATATACTCCGTACTCACTTCAGCTGAAACAGCGACTGCATCGAACCAATGATCGCAGTTAAGAGCCCGCAAAACTGAGCGTAGTCGAGTGTCAAAGTTCGAAACAACTGCTAATTTGACACCAGATTTTCTAAGAGCCATAAATACTCTCTCAGCATCAGGATCACAGAGACGCCACGCCTATAAAATTACATAATTAAAAAAAATTAAATTCCTTAGTAAAATCATCAGTACACCATTAGGCTCTACAAAGTTGTGCCAAAACCAACCCAACCTTGTCAGTTGCATAATAATGATAAAGTTCTTCGAAGTACTGAGAATCGGAACAACCAGTGGAAGACCTAACTATAAATTGCCAAAAGGGTCTCCCGTCATCCACATATCTGCAATTAAAATTAAGCATGTACTTAGAAACATTCAATATCTCCATCACAAGAAAAAACAAAAATTACAATAAAACTAGACTTAGAAACTGCAGATTTTTTGCAATTGAGAAGCAGAAAGATAAATCTCTTTAATTTTGCAATTCAGTCGCAACTAATTTTAACTTGTATTAGCTTAAGTTTTATCATCATCAACTTGGGTTTGTCTTTTCAATTTCTTCTCAATTTAATTTACAACAGAAATCATTATGTTACTAAACAAAAAATATACTGAAATTTCATGCATATGGTGAAAAAATTAATTGAATCAGATCTTATATGAAGGGCATTTCATATTCGTCAATAGATCATCACCGTTCCTTCACTCACCCAAAATTGCTCAAATTAAAATGAAAACCGAGTATAATCAATGATAAAAAAAAAATGAAATGATGATGATAAAGAGAGCAAACCTGAGTCGAGATCTACCCCAAGGCTGCCCATAAGCCCACCGATACCGATTCAGTATTTCGGCTTCCGAATACTCCACCCCATACTTCTCACCAATCTCTCTGTAAATCTATGAAACCAACAACAACCCACGATTAATTAGGGCAAAACAATAAAGAATAGAGAGAGATGAAAAGGAGAAATTGGTTGAAAAATGTTTCTCTCTCTAACCTGGGCCATAGGTTGAGCCGGAACAACGAGAGTGCCAACAGCGTCAACAAGGAGAGCCTTGTGAGTTATATCACCACCATACAAAGACCTCCTATACTCTTCGTACTCCTTTAATCCTCCTTCAGATATCATCATATTCGCAGAAGAAGAAGAAGAAGAAGAGAAGAAAGCAGGTTTGTTAACATTGGTAAATTGTCCACCATTCAAGAATTTGAAGCTAAACCCACTTATGAAATTTGATCTTTCATTCACTAATAAGTTTCTCATTAAGAAAACCCTAGAAACCATCTTCGTGCTCTTCGCCATTACAAGACTTGCTTTCGTTTTCCTTCATTTACATCAGAAGAGATCAGAGCAGGACTTGATGAACTGCTTTCTCTGTTTTTTCTCGTTTTTTTTTTTTTCTCCGTCAGCACTCAGCACTCTGTTTTCTACTACAAGTGTTGGACGGGACGGTCAGATCCCAACAAAAACACGGGAACACGTGGTGGTTTAATAGTGGTGGAGATTAATTACTAATTACAACCAAACAATCACCTCAGTACGCCACCTCAGATAAATAGTCTGTTTCCGAAAGCCAGGGCTTCGTAAAATGGACATTATATGGATGAGAAGTGTTGGTTAGGATGCTTTACAAAAAAAAAAAGTGTTGGTTAGGATAGCATGGTCCCACGTACTCCTGCACGGATGAGCTCAAAATTTAGGGCTGCGTGACAACATAAATTATTCTCACTTTTTTTGTATAAAGTTACATCATATATCCAAAATAACGACATTGGGATGTGTAGGCCTCCATGGCTTTGAGACCACTAATTAGGGTTTGGATAATCCAAATAAGTTCAACTTTGGCCAATTTTTTGTCAAAGGACAGTCGTTATTATATGATCCACACCACAAGAATAACAAAACAAATTTTGATAAAAAAATATGAATATATATATATATATATATATGAAAAGATTTGTATGATTTCACTTAGGCCTTGCTTGATATCTTGTTAATTTTTGCGTGCACTTTTAAACCTGTCAATTTTTATATCATTTTTCTCTTTGTATGTGGACTTATTGTAAATCACTACAAAAATATACTACTAAGAATTCATAAAAATTTAACACATTTCTCTCATATGCATGATGTAAATATTAGCGATATACAAAACAGTGCATAATAGTGAATGGATTATAGGGAAATTCTCTTATTCCATCTTTATCTATCATCTAAACCACTCACTATTTAGGTATTGGCCTCATTTCGAAGATCTTGACGAATGCTTTTAAAAAAAAAAAAAAATTTTAAATCAATTTGTATTTGTTAAAGTTATGACATTTTTTTTGTGAAAATAATATTAAAAAAAAGTAGCTGGTACTAATGTACATCGAGAGTGCTATATTGAAATAGAAAATATTGTTAAAATGGTGTATTTGATAATTCTTTGTTCTATGTATCTCTATGATTGATACAAATATTAATCTTAGAATTTTATTTTAAAAAAATAGTTTTTTTAAGGCTATTTCAACTACAGTTTAAGAAGCCGTTTAGGTTTTAGGTGTTTTAAGTTATTTCCATTACAAATTTGGGCCTCAATCATATCATAAATTTCATAGTTTAAGATTTGGGTTTTGTTAAGCTTTTGGATTATTTTATCCAAATCTGAAGTTTTAGATGAGAGTAGGTTTCAATCAATCTCATCATAATCTAAAGTTTACATTAGGTTTTCTTAATTTATAAATATATATATATATTCTTCTGCTACCACTACCACAGCTGTGGTCAGGGGCGGAGCTATAGTGAGGCCTAGGGGGGCCATGGCCCCCCCAAGCCTCATGATTCCCTCCTTGTTATATGTTAAAACTTACAAGTTATCAGTAATAAATAAAAAATTATGTAACCGTTTAATAGCTTCTGGAAACAAATTTAAACTTTTATATTCATGTTTTTTGTGTTTAAACTAATGATAATTTTATAATTTGAAAGTTTTAATTTTTTTACCCAACTTTATTTTCTTGACGTAACATTCTACATATGTTTACACCTTGTATACACTAGGCTATAGGACCCAAATGAAAATGATCCAACATCTAATATTTTTGTGAGGAATATACGTTCACCATGTAGATCATCCTCATAAATAATTATTTTTTATAATCTTTCTAACCTCTTTTAAAGTTTGTTAAAATTTTATTGGTAAAATAGAAGGTTCGAAAAACTTAAAATTTAAAGTAACTTTTGTTGGTCTTAAAAAATTTAGAAGGATGCATTTTCATTTTTGTAAGATGATCTACATAATGAAAAGACCATCTCACAAAAAAAAAATAAAAAATCAGCCCTTATGTGGGCCCTTCAGAGTCGATGTAAATAGGGTGTAAATGTAAGTGGAGTGCTATATTACTAAGAAAAAGTGGGGCAGGAGTATAGTTGGCCCCCCTAATAATAAACTCCTGGCTCCGCCCCTGGCTGTGATAATTTGCATTATGTAAATTTTTTCTGCATACTAAGCAAGGCCCTTATGAATGCCGCATGCATAATCTACATGTTAGATTAAAATTAGCCATTGAATTTTGTACGTATGTGTCATAAATAGATGTGAGACTATTCACACACTTTTAACTCTCACATTTTCGTAAGTTTTGTGAATTTTTTTCTTTAAATCTCAGAATTTGGAACCCAACCGAAGAACGTGAACCACTTTTTCATGGACAACACTATAAATTTGTCTTTAGGCCCCTACTATGGAGTAAGGAATACTCAAAATAGTTAGTAGATATGATCACCTAAACTGGGATGATGGATTACATCGGTATATAGACCATACAAAGAGATGATCTAATAGCTTATCTTTATTATATTATAATTGAAATCAAACACGCCACATGGCACTACCTTATACAATCTCACAATTTATTACAATGTTAAGTTGTCCACGTCAGCGCCTTCCCTCACTCTACGCACTTTCCCCGGCCCACACAGAAACTCTCTGTAACTAGACGTGTCCTCTCAGACTATGAATTTCTGTAGACGTGTCCTATCAAACTATCACTAGCTCTAATAAATAGTGCATGTCATGGTTCCAGTAACGTTTCAAAATCAAACTGTTTTCTTTATGGTTTTTCAAAACCAAAAGTTATGCCGTTAGGAGATGACACACATGTTTGTAATATATCGTATAAATTATTCTTATAAGTTATAAGTACTCTTCCTAAATCGTTCCTCAATCTCAATCTATGTTGCTTTTAGGGTCGATCGACGTTTCGTTTAAGCGATTAGAGTATATATGAATCTACCTTTCTTTAACTCTGCTTCTAAATTTCATCAAAACTCTGCCTCTCTCTACAATAAAAGGTGAGTGAAAAAGTAGAAGAATTAGAAAAACATAAAACCCGACCATGCCATAATTGGGCAGAAACAATGATTTTTCAAGGTTCATCATCAGAGTTTAACGCACAGATTCTAGATGTCCCCATGCACGGTTCCCTCACTAATGTATAACAGATGAGAACGATTTCTTCTCTCTTGATCATCTTGGCTAATTGTAGATATATATGCACCTCTCTCTCCATCTCTCTCTGAATCTCTCTCTCTCTTTCTCTTTATTTCTGATTTTATAGTTTTCTTAATGATAAAAATAATAAGGAACATGCAGTTCATAAGCTTGCACGGTCAATCACCTTACACATGTTAAAAATGCATGCCATATGCTACTTAACGTGTCTCAGACTTCCAAATCCCAATGTATACCCAATTATAGGGCCAATGAGAACATGGTTTAAAGGCCAAGTTCCAGTGGGGGCGGAGGAACTTCCAGTGAGGATCACATACTTAAAATGTAAATTAGCACATCAATTTAAAA